>JAHZMX010000502.1:0-15979 GCA_027743895.1 Seira musarum
GAACAAAAGCAGCGTAACAACTATGTATTTGCCATATTTTAAAAAATGTGCGCGTCCGTTTAATCCTGTCAAGCACCTTAATTAAAGTAAAATAATTGGTACTCTGACCTGTAGTCGACTGATCGAAGTAACCTCTTTTGGTAAAATGTAATTAAAAAACTAATTCGCTCACATTCTTTCACTAGAAAATTTATTAAACTCAACGGGACTCGCTATTAGAATTTTTGAAAAATATTTGTAATATTTTAAGCTTTCGTAAGAATATAAAGAATAGATTAGTGTTACCTATGTTTATTGGCCCTGAGCGGCTTTGATATCAAATACTTATCCTTTCTTCACAGAGGAGTCCGCTTATTTTTATTTTCCTGTAAAAACAAATACAAGGAATTAAAGATTAGTTTTCATACAAATGATTCTATTTTCGAACCAACTATATTAAGCAAAATTTGAAACATAAACAAATTCCAAGTATTAACTGCTTTGATGGGTAAAGAACCAGTCATATCTGATAGCTGTTTCAAGAAAAACTGTTAACTGACGCAAACCCCTCAAATTGTTCTTGTCTAGATTAACAGTCTGAATCTGATTTCCTACTGCCTGTATTACGCAAGTGTGATACAAATACAATGTTTCGAGAAAATATGGCAGTTTTAATAAATTATTTCGATGGAATGGAAATTATTATTTTACCAACTATCGACATAAGCCGTTCAAAGAATAAATTAATCTGAATGTCTGAAAAACTCAATTCGGGAGGTTGATGGAGCACCAACTGTGGAATTTCGTAATTCCAAATACGAGTGAGTGGCATGCACATATATTTCGGTCAAAAAGCTTACCGAATGCCATTCGCAAGAGCCAAGAGCTTATGATTGCTTTAGCTGACCTCCCGCAAATATCAAGTGGGAATTAACCCGATTTAGGTACGAATATTTCGCAAACTGATTGATACTCTACAAAGTCCATAACCCAAGTAAAACTTTATATGCCTCTAATTATTTAAAAAATGCTACTTACATTTCTACAGGGAGAGTTCTATTTTGCAACTAACAGAGTAGCCTAAAGAACTGTATATTTTGTTAGTTATCATGTGTATACCTACATTTTCACTTGCGACATAATTAAAGTATCTCTGAAACTTTTGTAATATGTATTATTCCTTTGACAAAACTTGACATAAAATTAATGCGCTTTGATTCTGATTACATGGGACTAAGGGACAGAAAGTTGAGCTTTGTCGTGTTCAAATGAAAGTTGCAATTTCTTTGACTGAATCTCAAATGCTTTTCTCAACATGTAAATGTAAATAATTTAATCAAAGAGGTGCTTTTTAAGACTTCAGTCGACTTTAATTTTCCAGGTGAACTGATTCGCAGATTACAGGGTTCAGCTTGAGTGAATATATGCATGCATTTTGCAAAAAAAAAACAAACAAACAAACATAAACGCTACAAATAACAACTGCAGAAGCAAATTAAAGAGAATCTGAAGTATGTAATTCTTAATTGAAATGTGATTTCTGAGCGTACATAGAAGCTATGATTCAACTGTGATGTTCACTGATCCCAATTAAAAAGTGTACAGTAATTAGGAGCAAACTGAGCTGTAACAGTGCTATCATCGAAATTGCTACACAAGGAAATAATTGTAATTACATGTCATTTTGTCATATAAACCGGTTTTGTCTTTTTATTTATTATCAAAAAGTAAAGGCGTGTGGAATAGACATACCGAACTAGTGAGAATTACTTTTCTAATTCGAAAAATCAGCTCTGACCTCTATTTTGTATCAAGAAAACGGAAGTATGAATGAATTAAAGAAAAGCTCTAATTTGATTAAGGTTCACGGATGAACGCAATAAAAAAGGGGGAAAGCAGTCAAATCTACGAAGTATTTTTTCGACTTTTCATATCTTCCAACTACCGACTAAATGACATTCCATGCAATCGCCTGACCTTATTTAGGTTAGGTTACTGAAGATCTGTAGAGCACTTATTATGTGGAGAAATTAGTAGAATTCCAGGAAACACAACAACCGCAATAAAAGATTGTACTTATTATCCATCCTACTTCTTTGCCCTTGTAACCTCACTTCTAGATATCCAGGGAGAAAGTGAATGGGACAGTATGAGCTTCTCACCAGCATTTCCTAGAACTTCTCAAAAGTGTATGCATGAAGAGTAAAGCAAACCACGCTGTAAATGTTAAGGGGCCTCCTGTCATCACTGTGGCAAGTGGCAAGTATGCAGAACAAGGTAGCCAAATTAACCGCATTCTGACAAATGAGTTCTTTTTAACAAAAGAATACAAAAAGTACTAGAGATGTAGTGTCACCAAATTCGTTTTACAAATGAGATGACTTTTCTCATGCCATGTTTTGTGGTTGAGACCTTAATCCACCTTGTTGTTATATGAATCCTGCATAATTTTAGTGAAATTCTCATGTATGCAGTCTAGCGTGTAGCAGAAGACCTACTAGTTTGCGGTGCAGCGCAATAAGCAGAAACCTTTCTTCTTCTATGTTTTCATTAGATTGCTTTTATGCAGGCCGCTGATAGTAACGAAGCAAGGTAAAAGCATTTTCCACCTAAGTGATTAACGCAAGGCTAACTTAAAGGTGTCCTTGAGAGTCAGAAGATAGTGTATAAATTCGAGCAGTTACTTCATTTGATTATTATCATACCACCGANAGCGCAATAAGCAGAAACATTTCTTCTTCTATGTTTTCATTAGACTGCTTTTATGCAGGCCGCTGATAGTAACGAAGCAAGGTAAAAGCATTTTCCACCTAAGTGATTAACGCAAGGCTAACTTAAAGGTGTCCTTGAGAGTTAGAAGATAGTGTATGAATTCAAGCAGTTACTTCATTTTATTTTCATCATACCACTGATACTAACATGACATTTGAATTTCGGAGACTTATCTGCCTCCCTTTTGATCAATTAAAAAATGAAGACTGGAATTCACGAACGCGATTGGACAAGTCCTTGCCCACTTTTTAATAATTTATTTTTGGAAATAAATGGTACGTGGAAGCGTGTAATCAACCTGGAGATTCATGTGGACATCCCTGCAGGAATGTGTATTTCATGCAAGCAAATCTAAAAATAGAGCATTCATTTCTGTTCAAGGACTTCCTGCTTCAAAAGAAACATAAAAAACTTGTAGAGTGGGTGGAGATACCTTTACTTTTTCCGGTCGAAAGTATCAGACTACAGAGAATGAAATAAGACGTTGGCCTAGAGATTGAGCTGATGTGATGTCAAAAGTTGTGGTAACAGTTGCTCACTTCATCGCATATGTTTAGTAATATTTTTGTTTCCTTCAAGGAGCTCATCGAGAAAAGTCCAGACGATACGATACGACTGAAAAGTCATTGAACCACAAAAACGCCCTTAAAGTCTAGTCAATGTTTATCTTTCTTAAGATGCTACTTCGTCTGACAATGTAAAATGCTTAAGATTTTCTTCTGTAAAAAAACTGAATAGACGTGTATTATGCAAGTAGCTGTGTAAGGGAAACCCTCGTAGATATTCGTGCAAAGTACGTTAAAAGGAAAACGTAGCTTGAGTTTCCATTTCCGGGAAATACCTTTTCGACTGTTTTCGACGAAAGATTAAAAATAATGATTTTCTAAAATAAATGTATGATATTTCCACTGATTCCAAATTCCAAATATTCCAGGTTGCATGGTATTTTTAATAAAATTAAAGTTTGCAATCCTCTCTACCTCCCTCGCTTTTAGTTAGTTCAATGGTATTTACGTGTTTCCGATAAGAGCTATTGTCATTAAATATATTTTTAGAGTACCCTTTTGAACTTCCAAGGAATTTGTAAACAAAGAGGATAAAAAGTCGTACGTAAGACGTTTTTATCCCTATAAAACATGACAAATCCAATCAAGGCAAACTCAAAATTTATCAAAATGCTTTTTTCTTTTTATGAAACACTGAGAAAAACTGAAAGGTAGTTTCTATTTGCCGATCCGCCTTTGGACTTTGACATTAGCTCTTAGAATTTCAGAGAACGTTTCCTGCACATCCATCCTTTCGATTATTCATTTAACTCCTCTTTCTTTCTGTTTTCACTAGAATTTAACTATCAGAGAAGGAGTTAAATCAAATTACATGGTAAAATAGGGAGCACATTTTTTTATTCGACTTCTCCAGTCATATTTCTTGCGCATAGTGAGCTAATGAAACCTCTTTAGCTCGTTAACTTATTGTTCTTTGGCATGTATCGTATATAACAAATATAAAAGGATAAAGAACGCAACAAAGAGTAGATGTTTGATTCAATAGCTCATCGTTCCCGGTAAAATGTCTGAATATCTGAAACATGCATTGCACACATCAAATTTTATTTCATATCTATGTCTGCACATGTTGAATCCTTTTTTATATTTCTATTTCTACTGCTACTACTACCTTCGTTTTAATTAAGAAACAATAGTGAAGATATGTATCTTACCAGGAGAATTTCGACCCCTTTAGAAGACCTCAGGCTGTTGTGATGAAACTTTCTTGATAAGGAAGTGAATCTAAAGCTATTCGCCAGAAGTCTAGAGATGGTATCTTGCAAGATGCGACTGCTCTCTAGGCAGCTCTTTCCATAAAAATGCAGTGACAAAGATGCTTCGGCAACTCTTCCGGATACAACACCGACGTTTTCAGTTTTTTTGAGTTGATGATTGCGAAAAAATTTCTGAGGCGGCTTGGGTTAGTTTGGGTTCGCCGCACCACACCACTACCACACCGAATGAACCGAACAGCGTTTGAGGTGAAATGTCACGTTTAGGCAGAAGCCAAATGCACAACGTAAAAGTACTTCGCCACGTTCAAATTGTTTCACAATTTATGTACATATGCCTTCACCATCTGCAAACCCACATTACAGTGTTGTATATTCACACAGCGTGTTCCGAAAAAAATTGGGTGAATGAATAGTATATCCCAGAGATTGTTTGAAAAGAAAACTTTTTTTCTTATGGGGTACTGCACTAGAGAGAAAATTTACATAGAAATTCCAAAGATGCAGAAACTGCGAAGCTGCTGTCGATAAATAAGCTTTTGAGGAAGTAGTATGCAGCAACAATTTATTGAGGCGTTGAAAGAAAACTATTTTAAAAGTACACGATCAAAATTTCTATTACAAAGTTTTGTTTTCTTACTTCAGTACAGGATTGCAACAACGCTGGAGTTTTGTGTTAAAAAGTCACTAAGAAGCTGTCTCGTATGTA
Source organism: Seira musarum (assembly GCA_027743895.1). Classification (NCBI taxonomy): domain Eukaryota; kingdom Metazoa; phylum Arthropoda; class Collembola; order Entomobryomorpha; family Entomobryidae; genus Seira; species Seira musarum. The sequence continues at coordinate 5,241 of JAHZMX010000502.1, forward strand.
TAAAACATGCTAACATAATAAAGCATTTTTAATGCAATTTCTCCTTCTTTTATGCTAGTCCCGTGTTGGGAGTAAAAGTTTCTCCGAATATGCTCCCTCGCCTCCTCCACTAATCACCCTTTTCAGCTTTGTTTTCTCCCTGCGTGAGAGTCATGGAAGAGGTAGCTGCCAATAAAATTGTATTCTATTTGCATATGTCGAGACGACAGGTCTTCAATGCCAAAAAGTTTTCTTCCTTTAAATTTTTGTTGTTTATGCTAGTTGAAATACATTAAAATTCAGAACGTAAAGTCTAGTTTGTGAAAGTTACAAACACAAAACTATGTCATGTCAGTGCATGAGCAACTTGAAACTATTTCTCAAAAAAATGAAAAATCATTTTTGCAAATTTTATTCCCTACAATTGCAAAATGAATGCTGTTTTAGATGTACCTTCGTTTTTTTACCTCCGGGAGATAAGTTGTTGCTGAAACTGGAGCCAGAGGATTTAAAGTTGGAGTTGAGTTGGACATGCAAACACTATCTTTCTCCAAGGTCCTTGCTTTTTTTCACTAATACGCATCAAACTAGTGCTGTTGAAGTAGCATTACTTTGACCCTTTTTAAAGGATACTTGAAATGGAAAGTTGTTTTTTATAATTCAAGTAAGGTTGGTTGCTTTAACATTCACTCGCCTTGAACTCAACTCGATTGCTAGCATACGTAATTTTTGGTATCTGTGCGCAGTGCATCAAACACATTCGGTTGCTCTATGATAAGTTTAGTCTGATCATTAATATTTAATCTTAATGTGCAGTAAAACAGAACCGGGATTTATTTGAATTTAATACTATTTCGAAATGTACTTTATTGAAGTTCTTACGAAAGAGGCCCATGTATTTGGGGGTATATCAGCCCCCTTGACATTTAGGCTTAATCATTACTTGATGCGATTGGATTGCTCTATTTTAATTATGGATGGATTCATTCAATAGATTACGTGTTCAATTTGAGAACCTTCTTTGAAAAGTACTTCGGACACTTAATTGGATTGCTCTCAATTACAGAAAAAATTTGTAGAAATATGAGCTTAATAACCGAGTGGAACGCAAATTTTTAATTACAGAGAGCAATTTCACTTCAACTTAAATTTAGTTCAATTTAGTAGCAAGACAGCAGGAAAGCAATGTTTTAAAAAGTCTCTTTAATCTTTGACTAAAACGTTAGTTTTCACGTTTTGTTCCTGAAATTTTAAAAGCCTTGACGGGTGCACAGAATGTTTCTCCAACTGCAAAGAACGTCACCGCGTTTGCTTAAAAGGATTCTATTTTCAATCTTACAGCTATTGGGAAAACCCAGATCATATCGAAAGTCAGTTTTACTGAAACGAAAGTGAAAGGTTTCTAGTCCTTTGTCACTAAACTTACTTTTACTGGTCACCAAGAAATCTTTCACACTGATTCCACTTAATTAAGAAAGTCATTGACTTCTCAAAGAAAAACTCATCTCTATTCTCCCAGCATTATTTGCACTTCAAGGGTTAAGACATAGTGAGAACGAAACCCATGAGTAGGCTTTTAGTGTCTCATTTTCCCCCAAATGTTCGCTTATACATCAAATCTTCAATAGCACATGCATTGGTGCTTTATCCAACCGATCTTACTTCTACTGAAACTGTCACTCTTACTTTTTTTACTCAGCAAGGTTGCAGAAATTAGATGTCAGTGAGTTATCATAAATTTAGCAATTTCGCAGAACTTTTCATGCAAGTAATCTATTCCTTACATAATAATTTTACTCTGGATTGTTGGTTTTTGGACTTGCTCGTCAGATAGAGAAAGCTTACGTACGTACGCTCGCTGTTTACACGTCGCCAGCCAACCAAACACTGCACTAAGTCTGGAAGGACGCGAGTAAGTAAAGCAATGGAACTGCCGACTGCTTTGGAGAAAGCATATTCTCATTTTGCCTGGCCTGTGCTTTTCTACGTGCGGTGGTTCGGGGAGACCTGAACAACTATTCAGTTCGGATGGAGATCAAGTAGTTGCTGGAGTTGTATGAATGCTTCGTTTATGGGAAGGGAGGGTGACGCAACTTTGCTTGATTCGATTTGGCAGTGAAATTTTCAGGAGAGAAAATAACGCTGTTTTCGAAATTTATTTGAAACAAAAATGATATTAATGATGCCTTGTTTTCTACGACAATACAGAAATTGGCATTTTCATGGGAAAATGAATGAGTCGAGTTAATTTGATCTGATTCAATTGGAAAATAGTAGAATTTCTCAACCTCAACAATTTATGGAGGCTTGAATGCATAGAGTTGCCGCATTTTTTTCTGTAAAAAAAATAAATGTCATGAAGGAGAATGGTACCTTGTGCTTCATGTCTACCTTAGATAGTAGATGCCGAATAAGCAAACTATGCAAAGCAAAATGAGATTATCGACTTTATTACTTATGTCGATCGTAAACAATGATTTTTGTCACATTCTCATTACTAGCCAAACTACGCGAGGTCATGTAACAAGGATCTGTTCTGCCTTCATTCCTATTATTGGGCCTTCGATCGGCTAACTCACGAAATAAGGAATAAGGATAGCAATTTTAAAAGACATTTACTATTATTTTAGTTCAAGGACAAGATGATTACGAGGTTAGGACATGGAGCAAATTGGACTAATCTAAATCAAGGGGTACACTATATGCCTAAGAAATTTTATAGAACGAAGTCTCAGTCTAGTGTTCTTAAATCAGCCAAGAAAAACTAAATTATTCATTCCAAAAGTCTGATAGAGATGGGACCACTTTTACGGAATCTGAAGTGCATGTTGTCCGTTTCAGGTAAAAATGGTACTCTATGTAAAAAAAGACAATTATTCATTCCAAAAGTCTGATAGAGATGGGACCACTTTTACGGAATCTGAAGTGCATGTTGTCCGTTTCAGGTAAAAATGGTACTCTATGTAAAAAAAAGCCAAAAGTGGAACCTATTTTGTTTAAAAGGCACTCTATTTTACAAGTTTACATGAATTCGTGTGATTTTTGCTTAGATTATTTTAATTTTGATATTTAGTAAATGGTGAACATTTTATCAAAAAATGTCCGGCTCCATTACATTACATTACATGTTCATTCAGTGCTATTTGTACACATTTGGGTAAACGAAAGTAGACAGACCTTACAGTACTATGATTGCTTAATTTTTCGATTCATTCATTGCTTTTATTCTAGAAAATTGAAATAAAGTTACCCAATGAGTTTCATTTTATTATGCAAATTATCCCAAGTGAATTGCTAATGCTTCCGGTTATTTTGAATGTTATTCTTTGTACTTATAGTGCAGTTCATTGAGCTAGCGTAACGACTAACAAGCAAACAATTTGTAATTTATGATCATGGAAGATGTTTTCCGGTCCATACACCCAAATAAGTATCTCCAAATGTGCGTATGATGAACAGCACATGAAGTAAATACGAAAGGAAAATGAGTTTTAAATTCAAGTTAAAAGGACGGACTAAAAAAAGTGTATACCTATGCTTCATTTTCCTAACGACTGCATACTTTCACGATGTCTGTACGCATTTTCTTTTTTATCTGTTATTAAAATCGGATTACTGTGTCCGCCTGTCGTGTTGTGAAGTGAATATATGCAGTGCCTTGTACAGTGCACGTGCCTTAATGATGTTTAGCTGTTTTTGTGGTTTGGATAAAAATGCAGGTCTGCGTAGAGACAGACACTGAACAGGAAAAACAAATTTTGACAGTGGGCATGGGGAAAGGATCATTCCCTTCTTTCTCTGCTTTCCATATTTCCTGTCCCCTTAGCTTTTAGTAGAACGAAACAGGAGTAGATGCCATCGGTATGCAAACAATAAACAAAGATGCATTTTTACAGCAACTGCGTACGGAAAGGAAAATAGTTCTTTGCATTTTCCAAATGTAATTGCCTGATTTGCTCTGACAAATTGTTTAATGTGAATGCAGCAAATAAAGTTGTTTCCTCTTTGTGATAATGGAATGGCATGCTTGAAATGTTAGTAAAATCGTGAAATGCCTTTTCACGCATAAAAAGTGCATTCATTTGATCCAAACTACAAACGAAAGTTCTTCCAATATCAGGAAAAGGGACTATTTTGTTGCAGGAAAATTTTTGTTATTACCATTACAGCAGTTTTATCTAATCATTTAGTTCTACAGCTTCTACTTGTGAATGAAATTACGAACAATAACACAAGTTATCTTTATTTGAAAGTGGAATTAGAAAGGTTTATCAGATAATAAATGACAACAATTAAAGTTCATTAAGTTACTACTTAAACGAATATAGTTAAGTTTCGATTCGAAAGATTATGGTTCAATTGGCATTAAAGAACATTGAATGAACCAAGTTAACCTAGAGTGATCATGAACAATACTCTTACGATGATTTTCTATCTTGGATTTTTCTTAGATGCAAGCCAATTTGTGCATTCATTTGCAATAGCAAATTGCAATGCAGATGCTGCAATGGGTTTTTCAAAATGTGCACACATCACTATGTTCAACATTTAAATTTTATAGTCTTAAGTAGGTTCAAAAACCTGTAAGGTTTTTCTTCTTAAAAGCAGGTCGAGGGATCCACAAGGCCCGCATGGGCAATAACATTTGTTTTCATTGCTCCAGAAGCTACTATCAAGGTAGGTTTTCCAAAATTACAAAAAAGGTAGATGAAAGTACAGAACTGCTGTTTTAAGTAAGACCACAAAGCCAAGACAAGACTGCTTTGACCGCTACTGTAAAAGGGTAAAGTTGAAAATACGAGGGACTTGCTTGTGATAAATTAAAAGTGCAATTCTTGTAATATACAAAATAGCTTGACATTATGCATGAGGACTCGACTGGCGTTTTAAATAGCAATATAAACCGTTAGTATGCGCATTTAAAATTTTCTTAGAAAGTAATATTTCTCCACAAAATGCAATTTAAACGATCTTAAATCAACTAACTAATGATGCCGGGAAGGGCACCAAGATGAAAATGAAATTATGTAATGCCTTATTAACGAGACTTAATTGAACAATGCATGTCACTACTTATTATCATCTTGTGACTGTGTTCAAGAGGAGAAAATTCTGGATATCGGAGAAACTTGACAGACATAAAAAATCCTATGCACACGGATTTTGTAATATTCGAATTTGATCTAAGCGTTCTAAAAGTCAAATGCATTTTCGACAGCTTTTTTCAAGAAACCACGATTGGCTCAAAAGAAACAATGAGTAAAACCCATCCGTATGAGACCATTACGCACGAGTTCCTTTCTCTTTCACATTAACAAGACAATAAGTAAAAACGACCACGCGTGTTAAATCACAGTGAATCCGAGCCCTCCAAGTTCAGATTACTTTTTATACGCAATTTCCTTCGCATTTTTTCTCATTCAGAAAAATGGGTTGTTACAAACTCAATCCAGATCTCAGACGAGATTTTCCCTATACTTTTTCAGAGTGTGTCTATATAAATCTGTGGCATGAAAACGTGATACGCAACGTTCTTCCGGTATTAAGTAAAGACTTGACTGGGAAGCTTACTTCTAAAGCTAACCAATATTTAATCTTTACAGTCTCCGTTCATTTCTTCAATTCGAATTTTATCAAAGATAGAAAAAAATAAAGAATCTATGCCCCAGAAAAAGAAACGAGAAACAGGAATAAAAGAGACGTTTATTTTTTTCGAATACCTCTATTTTTAAGAGCCATATACGCATTAGTAAAAATATTTACGTATTCGCATCCTCATTTATTGTTAGATAGAATACATATTTATCCTTGAGGCGTTCACGGGAATGCATACCTACTTCAATATACCTATTTACGGTCAACAAAAAAGTGCGCAAAAATTCTCGGAAAAAGTCGTTCATGCTTAGGCAACTGCGTACAGGTTTTCCTAACTAAGCAAGACATATGGGATCAAAGTTCTAATTCTGATTGACTTTTTTCTACTATCATGACTCCTGGCGTAACCCGTTTAGATTTCCTGGAACAGAGTAATATTTTTTCTGGTTCTTTAATCCTACTTTCACTTCTAGATCTAAGCATCGGAAAACGAGATAATTTAGTGACACATATTTTATACCAAAGAAAAGAAATGGTCCATTCTTTTCAAACTTAATATTTCAGAGAAATACGTCAACAACGTAATTACACTGACAAACTCAACCTTAAATTTGGAAAGTAAAATGCTGGGTTTTTGGAAAGTGGCAGTGGGCGGTTTCATTGTTTCGCGTTTCTCGCTTTACAATAATTAACAAAATGCTTCTTCTTCTTCTAGGTATGGATTCCCGAACCCGGAAATTGCTATTACATGATAATATGTACCTTCCTCCCCAGCGTGGGAGTTTGCCCTCTTGTCAGTACATATTTACATACCTAAATACTTACTTCATGTCCTAGGGCCATCAGGGTGGGTAAATAGATCAAAAAGTAATAGTAACATAGTATATCAGATTTCCACTTATTCTAAAGGTAAAAAAGCTTTCAGTATTTCAATATTTTTTACGCTCGGATCCACCACCTACGCTAAATAATTTCATCCTAAAATGAAATATTTCCCTTTTTTATGAAAATTTTTTACCCCACATTTCCTCCCTAACGGATGTTTTAAGCACATTAGCTATTTTCTCGTAGGTATAATAAGCCTAAATGATTTTGCGTAGCTGAACTTTATGTGAATCCGAGATCATAGGTTACCTTCCTTCCCTCTGGCTTGAGCTCACGACGGGTAGTCTGGCAGTTTATAAAAGAGGCGGAGGTGGTTGTCAGGTGGTGCTTATCCGACCAAACGGAAAATGGATGGTTGTCTACACACACATGCAACATACACGGGTAAGGAAAACTGCAACGCACAAAAAGCTTCCGAAATAACTCAAAAGAAAAAAAAAACGATATTCCAGCACGGGATACTTTTCTCTCCGTTCGTAAATCAGGATCAGGAAATAAATTTTTACGGGGATTCGTAAAATATAAGAGCCCACAATATTATAACGTGACTTCTATACTCTTCTCGGAAGTAAATTGCTTTGTACATGCTCACCTTGACTTTGAATTCGGATTTATGCGTGAGAGAAAAAGGAAGCCGATATTAATGCAACACAAATGTGCGTGTGAGCGAGCGAAGAAATCAAACTGCGTTCGTTCGGTGCATTGTCGTATATAAAATAGAAAAAGGGTTGAAATGAATTATCGATGTATTATGCATGCTTATTTTGCACAAGAAAGAAAGATTTATCGTTAGAAGCAGTGCATCCAGATCAAAGACGTACATAAGATGCCAGAAAATATTCTGTAAATAATATCGGATCAGGATGGCGTGTGTACGTAAATGTAAGGGTGATTTCTAATTTTTTTCTTATTTAAAAGAAATTTAAATTCTATTGTTACAAGACCATACGCTTATCGTACCGTTAGCTCAAGAAATCCATTTTGCAAATGATCTACTCTTAAGATCCTAAAAATAAAAGAGAATATTTTGCTTTGAGCAACAAAAATTCCAATTTTATTCATCTAAAATCTTAAAACGTCCATTTCAATACCAAAAACCTGCCACTCTTTAAAAAGTTTTTTTCGCTTGCTAAAAAAACAAATTAGTGCGGTTTTCTGCTTTTATTTAGATTCTTATAAAAATAGGAACGCTTTGTCATTAAGTACAACCTATTTGTATAAACAAGAGTTATTCAGGATACAGCAAATCTGCGTTAGCCAGGGTCTCAAGTATTTTTAAAGCTTTTATAATTCATCAAGACAAGACCATACGCTTATCGTACCGTTAGCTCAAGAAATCCATTTTGCAAATGATCTACTCTTAAGATCCTAAAAATAAAAGAAAATATTTGGCTTTGAGCAACAAAAATTCCAATTCTATTCATCTAAAATCTTAAAACGTCCATTTCAATACCAAAAACCTGCCAATCTTTAAAAAACTTTTTTCGCTTGCTAAAAAACAAATTAGTGCGGTTTTCTGCTTTTATTTAGATTCTTATAAAAATAGGAACGCTTTGTCATGAAGTACAACCTATTTGTACAAACAAGAGTTATTCAGGATACAGCAAATCTGCGTTAGCCAGGGTCTCAAGTATTTTTAAAGCTTTTATAATTCATCAAGCAAGCAAGACTTTTAAAATATTTCTTGTCCCGTTTAAGATTTAAGAAATAAGTATAAGCATAACTAAATGCCTTCATTTTTAAAACTTTCGGTAAAAAAGTGTTTCTTTGTGTTTCTAGTGCTCCTTGCTTTTAACATCGACTGTTAGCTAGGCTTCTCTATACTTCATCAAGCTGTTGACTCGTTGACAGCAAACTATCTCCATCTCCATCCCCTCGTCACATCCTATCCTATCCTAATGCCACAAAAAATAAAAAGCTTTTGTCTTCATCTGCAAAAGACATTTTTCAAGAAGGCGACAAGCAAACAAAAACAATACGCTTTTTAAGNCCTCGTCACATCCTATCCTATCCTAATGCCACAAAAAATAAAAAGCTTTTGTCTTCATCTGCAAAAGACATTTTTCAAGAAGGCGACAAGCAAACAAAAACAATACGCTTTTTAAGACGTATCAGTTATCAATTTTTTACTCGAGTCAGTCATTCCATGAGCACTTAACAGAAAGTATTCACATTCACGTTCCAGAAAACTGCTTTTTAAGTGTGCTCCATAAATTGTTATTCTGCATAACATGCTATTAATAGATGGATGGATGAAATACGCGTTAATATAGGTATGTAGTTCGTTGTGACAGAAATGAGCATAAAGAGAACTGGGAATATACTTCCACTCATCAAGTATCAGTTCATTATACACTTTGTTTCACATCTGTTGATTCATCACACATTTCAAAACCTATTTTTCACTTTTTCCAAAAAGAAATAAGGCAACGAATGGAATTCTATTGGAAGAGGAAAGGAAATGAAAAATGGGAAAACTCGTTCGAAAAACAATCTTCGTTTCTTCCTCATAACACTCATTTGTATTCTTTTGTTGCTTTGTTTACATGCAAAGTTGAAAATATGCGTGAGCTGAAATGCGTCTATTTGCTCCGCACAATTTCTTTTCCATTTGCGACATCATTCATGCAAGAAAAACAAGAAAATTGTAAGAGTTTGTTGTTTTATCTGGGAAAAATGTAATGTTTTGGATTGAATGTTGAATTCGCAATAAAATCAATTTCATGTTGTATCAATTTGTGTTTTTCTTCTCCAAGCGCCTCCTCACTTACATTTTGGGAGAGAATCGTTGTCATGAACTGACGTGTGTGTTTGGTGTGCGATGGAGAAGAATGACTAGTGAGTCGTAGCGACAGGGTGCATTTCGCCTCAAAATCACATTACATCACACTCGCACTTTTTGTGTTTTTGCATGAAAGAGTCTGCTGCTTTGAGGAGAGAAGAGACACTGATTTTGTCACATTCTCGGAGCAATAGTCTCTTGACGTAATGTAATTCATCCCTATTGAGATTTGTTCGTACAATAACTACTTCTAAGTTGTAAATGTAACAGTAACGACATCACTAGCATTGACAAACGAGCACGTGGCCATGCATGTCCATATAGCAAAAGCTATCACTTTGCCAAGCAATCACATTATTGCATATATATTCCCATTGATTCGCATCATTTATTCAAGGAACAAAGTGAGGAAACTGTTAAAATATGGCGCTTCCAATGGAAAGAGATATCCCTCTGTCAGAATTTCAAGGGGAGTATTCCATTTTCTTGCAGATTTCGGTTTCACTCATGGAGGAAGGGAAGGAGTTAGAGCGGAAAACACCTTCCTTTGACGTTTTCTTTAAGAAAATTCTTACCATATGAACGCAGAAAGTTGCCTACCTAAAATACGGAGGTTTTCTATTGAGTTGTCGTTGAAATATGATCTTTTGTTGACAGACTCACGTATCATGTGAAACAGTATTTTGTGTTGTCAAAGAATGAAAAATAACGACTGTGGAGGTATTGAAAGAAGTGGAAAGAGTGGGATTGCCGATCACCTTTCATTTTTGTCTCGACTAGAGGAACGAGTACAAAAGAGTGTTTGCCAAATCTTATTGAATCCTTTTATACTGTTACTGATTGGATCAAGAGCAATTGCAGCGTTCAATAATACAAGAAAGCGGAGAAAAATGGATACAGTGACTGCCAACACCTTTTCCATTTGCTGAGAGTAAGGGCAAAATGGACTGTCAGTAGTAGTACTTACACCAAAGTATTCTGAATGAAGTTAGGATGCTTTTAAGGGTTGTGCGAGCGTCTTTTTTAAGCTGATACCGTAAAATGACATCTACTTGCGCATTTAAGAGCGGTGTATAACTCTCACAAGAGCATCATTTTGAATGCATTGAAATCAAATTTATATTTGCTTAAGAGTCTCATTAAGGATTGGATTAAAAAATCCATTATCTTTTCTTTTGAACGAGGAAAAATTACAACAGCTACCTCATCGAAATAGCTTATAATCTCGAAATGAATGAATAGAGTTGAATACAATCTTATTCAAGGACAACTATTTCTCAGTAATACCGGCTTTAGGCCACTTCTAGGATCCACATCCATGAAAACACTTTCTTCGTCTGACGTTTAGCTTAATTTCCCATCAAAGTGCAAGATGTTTGGAGAATTTTGTTTATACTCTGCGATCTCATCAAAAACACTGACCTTCTCATTTCCCACGCATTAGCACAACTTTACATCACAATCTAGAAGTGAATGCAGAAAAGAAAGTATTTTTTAG
>JAHZMX010000504.1:0-24966 GCA_027743895.1 Seira musarum
GCTCTTGCTCGCTGGCCTAGGCTTTTTACCTGGTTTGATAAATTGCTTGATTGTTATTGCTTAAATATAAAAATTATGCATCCATTATGGAGGATTACGAGGAAAGACACTTGTTAAACCATTATTGAGACGTAGCTGGAACAGCAGAAAAGAAGGTAATTAAATTACACTGAAAATGCACTTGAAAAAGCAATTGGACAAAACGACGTCAATGCAAGCTGAAAATCTTTAAGCAAAATTAATTGTGCATTGAACAATTAAGACGATGCATAAAATTTATAAAATTAAAATTTAGTCCTGGAATGGAAACTACTTGTGTAGTATTCATAAAAATTAATTACAGTTAAGTACAATCAACCAAAATTGGCACTGACACAAAATGCCATCATTTTTTGTAATATATTTACGGGAAGGACGTCGACAAGTATGTAGCACCAGGTCTTCAGTAATTAATTTGCAATTAAAAGTTTTTCATTAGCATTTGAATAAGATGAGGTAATTCCATATTTTTTTGGCCATGCGAAGGTAGTCCAGTCCAGTCCATCCACTCAATTCATTTTTTTTTATTCTGGATTTGGATTGCATTGCATTTTGCATACTGCATAAATCACAAACTTGTTCACACTTTAATCAAAGCAAAATGGTACTGATTATTGTCGATTGTTGATTTAATGATTTACAAGAAGCGGAACAATTCATCAATATTCGATTGTTTTTGATTGATAGTTCATTGCACAGATCGAATAGAATCATCTAGAAAGTTTCTTTTTTTATGTCTGCATTTACTTTACATTGTCCTTCCGCTGAAAATGTCCTTTTTCTTTTTTTTCTTCTTGAACGTCGAACGTAAATTTTAGGTGAAAAGGTCAGTGAAGTGAAGCAAGTAGCATGTAGAGATTTGGTTTCTTTTTTTACATAATTTTATTTGACTACTACTTGGAATCATGTTACATTCTTTTGTTTACAACTCCAACTACGACGTCAGGTAAGAAATATTTTGGGATAGTGCAAATTTACTATAGCTTATCTATATGCCCACATCTCGAATGTCAACAAAGTTAAGGATCTTATTTTTAGTGAGATTTTTCTGGTTTTTTCGTGCAAAGCAATGTAGCGTAATTGGTGACAAATTGGTAAAGGTAGCACTGGGCTACAGTTATAGTTGCGGTTTAGCCTTCAACGAAGTGAGATTCCACATTCACGTATTTTTTTTTAAGTATGGCAGAACTGGTTCACTGCCACCGTGTAGGTGACCACAATACCAGCGACCTAATTAGATTAAAGGTAAAGTCGTAAATTAAATTTTTATCTAATTAAAAATTTCATGAACTTGAATTGATTACGATGATATGTGATATTTGATTACCGTGATAGCAAGGCGGGGGGTAACGACAAAGAAATTCAATCCTCGGAATCCTGTACAATCTTTATTGTATACTTGGGCTGTAAAAACAGCAAATTTGATGGGGTCTATGGACGGAAATTTTTCTGTNTTATCTAATTAAAAATTTCATGAACTTGAATTGATTACGATGATATGTGATATTTGATTACCGTGATAGCAAGGCGGGGGGTAACGACAAAGAAATTCAACCCTCGAAATCCTGTGCAATCTTTATTGTAGACTTGGGCTGTAAACACAGCAAATTTGATGGGGTCTATGGACGGAAATTTTTCTGTGTTGACGCAAGTTTCTTCAAGCCATTCTGTTATCTGGTGAACCTTTTATGCAAATAAGTCGTGTTTTAGTAAAATTTTGGAAAGTTTGAACTGGGTTAATATTTTTTGTAGAAACCTTTGAATTCACATCAGCTTCCAGGATTATTTCGACCATTGTCTTGAAGAAAAAGCAGATTGCAGCAGCATATCTCACATTCACCCCAAAATCAATTGTGATGTAATTTGTCCAAAAGCAAAGACAAACAATACTCGCGGCCATTAAGCTGAAGGTTAACGGAGCCATGAATTCATTAATTTCGTTCAGAAGTTTGGTGGATTGAAAGTGGAGATCAATAACCTGGAAGAAACAAATTAATTGGCTATAATTATAATTAGGAAATCAATTAAATTAGTTATTTGTTTACCACAGGCATGTCCTTCGCCTTGAAATGTCCGGACTTTGTTGCCCGATTCAATCGATCAAAAACAATCCAAACAGTCATCACAAAAAAGATGTGAACAATTTGACAGTAAAACCAGTAATTTGCAATGATCCCATCAAAAACCACTCCAACGACTCCCAATCCGATGTATGGATCTTCAATAGATTTTTTAAATTAAATAGCAAATTTATAGTGCAAAATATTATTTATGCTATAAATTCTAACCCAAATTGGTATCGTTTAGATTAACATTAGCTCTCCAAAATCCGAATGAAATTGCCCGTGAAAAATAAATTGTGAAGCGAAGCCACCACGGCTTTTCAGAAGGGGACTTCATGGCGAACATGATTTGTCTGGAGATGCATATGACGCAAGAGAGAATAGCAACTGTCCAGCCCAAAATTCGAACCTTAAATTCGAACAAGAAAATTTTAAAAAAAACCTCCTTCGTGGAACATATGGCTTAAATGAAAAAATACCTTCGATTTTGATGGAAATCGAATTCCCACTGAATTAAATTTGTCCCGCAGTAGGACACAGTGCTTATAAATTCCAATTAATCCAGTGGTATCTCTCCTTCTCCCTTTAATTTCGATTGTGTAGTAGCAAACAGCAATTGTGATGGTGATGGCGACATGTAAACCCTTCTTGATGTAGTTCACAAGACAACATTGACTAAAAGTCAGTCTTTCCAATAAAAATGGAATAATCAGGTAGACACAGAAGGTGAAATGAAATATTCGTTGGAAACTCTGAAATTCAAAAGTAATTTAAGTTGGTTCAATTATAACAGTTTTTTAAAAATGATCAGCCACTCACTTGCAGACGCCTGTAGTTTTTTACGGTAAATTCTCCCGAATTAAGTTTAGACGATTCGATGGAGTATGACGCCCCAAAAAATAAATACCTTCCTGATTTCAAGCCAATATCAAGCAAATCGTAAAGATCGGCTTGTTCTTCGTCTGATGAGGCTGATTTTTTGTTCGAATTTACATCCACTTTGAGGGATTCCATTTCAGAAAATCCAAACTTTGAGTTGCGTTTCTTCTGGTCGAAATGGAGATCGAGAAATGCACTTCGAGAAATAGAAATACCCTATTTTTTTAGCAAACTGGATATACATATTTCACGTGAAAATGTAGAAGTAAAAACCCTTACCTTTCACCCTCCTCGTCCGTATCCGATTTATAAGTCATTTTTTGCTTTCCCGTAAATTCCTCTTACACTCAAAGCACGCAATAAAGATAGCAATTTTCGCGAGCTTACATGAACGTGCAATGTCCTTAGTCTAATTGATGAACAATTCAATACCATCATCATCTTTGCAGGTAAGCGTATTAGAAAGATGAATCCCGCCTTATGTAAGCATAAAAAACAATGTCCTTTGTCGATATTACTGGATAGATGATTGGATTATGTAATTAGTAATTTGGAAAATGCAGTCTAGATTATCGGAGAGGAATAGAGGTTTTACTCGCGTGATCTAACACTATTACCCTGATAATTTCAAATCTAATTAAACTGACGGTGTAATTTGACTATTGACGATGGGGCGCTTGCAAAGTTTCTGGAATTGCAGAAAAAGATGAAATGACTATGTTGGGCAAGTCAGTCACTGAGGACTTTTTATTCAGATGAGCTGATAAGTGAGTTTGATTCGGTTACTTATGGATTAAGTGTTAGAACTTCCTAAAAACGGAAATGGAAACTCAATTTGACAAATTGTGAGCCGTAGATGAAGATGGAATGAACAATTACTTAAGAATTCGTTTGATTTTATGAATTAGAATCAGTAGCCGCGATGCATTTGAGATCCCATGAAATTGAATTAATTTTTTTTGGCATGAATTAAATATGAAATAAAATGAAAGTTAAATTTTTGTTTATTGTTAGAAATAGAAATGCAATCATGCACAACAACTTTAAACTTGTTTTAATCAGGTTTAAAAATCCAACAAGCGTTTCGGGAATTGTTTAACAGCGAAGCATGTATCAACATCATTCTTCACTCTATTCCGACACGACAGATACATCAGCATTATCCACGCTTAATTTTTTTTCAAGTTCAGCAATTAAATTTAAATTATGCAAGCATAAGAAGTTTTCCAATTTGTTCCCAATTTCCGAATCTTTCTCCCAAAGTTTTTAGATTTAACACCACAAAAATATGAATTCAAAGATATAATATTGGCACGGATCAAGCAAATATCCTGAATTGTGAAAATCCCATTTGTCGTCGTCACGCAGAAAAAATTTCTAAAATGTAGTTTTTTCAGGTATGACAGAACTGGTTCACTGCCACTGTGTAAGTAACCACAATACCAGCCACCTAATTAAATCAGAAGGGAATTTTTTTATTTATTTAGAATTTCATGAACTTGAACAAATTATGATGATTGTTTACCGTGAGAGCTAAGCGGGGGGTAACCACAAAGAAATTCAGCCCTCTGAACCCCGTGCAGTCCTTATTGTAGACTTGTGCTGTAAAAACGGCAAATTTAATTGGGTCCATTGACGGAAATTTTTCGGTGTTGACGCAACTCTCTTCCAGCCATTCTGTTATTTGGTGAACCTTTATAGAGATTAAAAATTAATACTAACAAATGCTTGGTTCCGGTAAACCGAGTTTTAAATTCAAAAAAAAATTGTGGATTTGAAAACGTTTTTAAGTAGTTCTTAATAATTTCATTACTTTTGAATTGACATTCGCTTCCAGAATTATTTCCACGGTGGTCTTCAAGAAAAAACAAATGGCTGCTGGGTACCTTATATTAACTGTATAACGATCAATTATGATGTAGTTAGTCCAAAAGCATAAGCAAATTATGCTCGCCACCATTAGGCTGAATGTCAACGGAGCCATGTAATTATTAATTTCGTTCAGAAGTTTGGTTGATTGAAAGTGGAGATCAATAACCTTGATTAAAAAAACACAATTTGACATTTAAGTACATTATAGTCAATTAATATTAGAAATTTATTTCTTTATTTTACGGCTGGCATATCCTTAGCTTTAAAATGGCCTGACTATTGTTGCTCTATTCAATCGGTCAAACACAATCCAGACCGTCATCACAAAGAAGATATGGACAATCTGACTGTAGAACCAGTAGTTTGCAATGATGCCATCAAATACGACCCCAACTGTTCCCAAACCAACGTATGGATCTTCAGAGGAAGAGACAATAAAGTTATTTATATTTACAAATTTAAAAAAAAAATTGCTGGAAATTTACGGACCTAAATTTATGTCAGCATCGCTGATGTTCACATCAGGTCTCCAAAATCCGAGTGAAATGGCCCTGGAAAAGTGCTTCGCAAAACGAAGCCACCAGGGACTTGGGGACTTCACCGCGAACATGACTTGCCTCGAGATGCAAATTACGCAAGATGAAATGACTACTGTCCATCCCAGGAATCGAACCTAAAAAAACAAATTACCTGTTCCATTGAAGCGGGAGACCTATCTCGGTAAAGTAAGTAGCCCCTAAACTTTTCGTTTCCCCCATTTCTGGAAGCTGCAAAGCCCCTATACAAATCAATTCATACCTTTGCCTTGGATGGAAATCGGATTCCCGCAGAATTAAATCTCTTCCTGAGAAGGACACACTGCTTATAAATCCGAATTAAACCTGTAGCATCTTCCCTCCTCCCTTTAATTTCGACTGTGTAGTAGCAAACCACAATAGAAATTGTAATGGCGATATGCAAACCCTTCTTGATGTAATTCACAAGACAGCATTGACTCAATAGAAGTGTTTCACACAAAAATGGCACAAGTAAGTACACGCAAAATGTAAAATGAGCAAATCGATGGAAGATCTGGAAATTTAAAAAAATAATGAAAGAGTTTATTACTTAAACACGTGTACTTAAAAATTAAGACGTACTTGCTGTCGCCGATAGTTTTTCACTGTAAAATCTCCTGAATTTAGGTTTGATGGACGGATGGAATATGAAGACCCAAAAAATAAGAATCTTCCTGATTTTAGCCCAATATCAATCAAATCATACAGATCAGCTTCCTCTTCCCCTTGGGATTTTGTGTTTGAATTGACGTCCACTTTAAGAGGCTCCATTTCAGAAAATCGAAATTGTGAATTGTGCTTCTTTCTGTCCAACTCGACGTCGAAATACCTACTTTACGGGCGTAGTAAAAGAAATACTAAAAGTTAGAAAAATATTTGGAGTTTATGATTTGAAAGAAGTGAAAAATTCTTAACCTTTCGCCTTCCACGTCCGTATCAGATTTATAAGTCATTTTTCCTTTCGATTTCTCCTAAATTCCACGTATTTAATTCAACAGTCGATATGAATTTTGCATGTCCAGAAGTAATTTTCGTCTGGACTTTCTCTTCTATCGTCATCCAGTTCAGGTAATTTATCATATCAATTCAGTAATTGATCTGGGATTACGAATGAATACCGCCTTAGGCAAACAAGTAAGAATGAAACAATTTGCAAAAACTGTCTACCTGTCTGAGTGTATTGTTTTTACGTGGTGTAACATTGTATCAACCAACAATTGTTAATCCAATTGAGTGGGTAATACGATAACGGAAGTTATTGTTTACTTGCGTCCTCTCTAGCTTACATATTTATCTTTTCCACCAGTCAAGTTAGCATGGTCACATTTTTTTACTAACGGGCGCACAACCCATAAAACCCACTTTGATTTGTAATTTTTCTGGTTTGAGTCCAATACAATGTATTTCCAATTGCTGAACCGTCTCATTTTTACAAACTCCATCTAGTCCGTGAATTCAATTTTGCCCACCTTTTTAGCTAAAGCGCATGATTCCCATAGCAATCCCTGTAACAAAGTCCAAAACTACATAATTCCTGTCATGACTATGACTATGACGATCAAATTGAAGACGCCGTCACGACGTTTTACCGATTCCCCGAAATCCGGGACCACTTAAGCAAAATGAACCGGTAATTGTTTCTTGCGTACGAAGTAAGGTCATGTGACTCAATGCTTTACTAAAATAACTTAATCATCAAAATCTTATAAGAAATTTTGGTAAAATTGGGAGTAAATTTCCCATCATAATTCAAGTTTTTACATGATGTCACGAGGAAGTTGAGATGAGATATCACATCATTTTGTTTTTTTTAGCCTGATTTGAAAAATGGAATGAAATGGAGATAAAATGTTGATGTTGATGTGTCCAATTTCCCAAACAAAGAAATAGGTGCGAGAAATGACTGTTGGCTTATTGGCTATCAGCCAATTCTCATATCACGATGACATTATTTCAATATTGTGCGTGTGCACAACAATTCCTGTTTAAATTACCTAAAATATTGATGCACCTACAGATAAGTAAGCACTCAATAACCAATCCAATCCAGCATTGAAATAAAGTTTTGCACTTAAAATTTGCATAAATTAAAGTTGAGTTTTTATTCCGAGATAAAAAAAATAGTCAAGTGCTTTCAAAAGTGCAAATGCATCCACTTTTATGCACCTTTAAGTTTTTACAGCATCTTCATCCTTCCTTGACCATATCAAATCAAATGAGAAAGACATGAAAAAAGGAACACGATTTAAGAGAGTCATAAAATTTATTCGTGTTGCATACAACAGCGGAACATGCCATCAAAATCATTAATCTTCACTTTATATCGACTATATAGTACGTTGTCATTACCTTCACTTTTTAAGTTCCTTCGAAATAAAATAAACGTTAAAATAAATACGTACGTGCGTAGCTGGAAGAGAGAAAAATTAAAATTAAAAAAAATCCGTTAATTAAGAAAAACTGGAATATAAGCTTATTTGTATGAGAATTTTCACTTCCTTTCAAATTTTTTTGTAGTCAAAAAATCAAAAGACGAGAAAAGCGATTAAAATTTGGATTCCACATTTTATTTTTATCTGATTCAAATTAAAAATTAATTAATGTATTTTGCTTTAAATGCATCTTCTTTCATTGAAACTTGTGGAAAAAATGGCGAATCAAAAAAGGCGTCCAGTCTTCTACAGAGCACCAGACGGACACACAGACAAACAAATCCATTTCATTACTATATGTTCCAGCAACGTAAATAACGTTAAAGTTAGGTACTCATGCTTTATCATTTGATCATTCAACTCCACTTGAGAGTCACTTGACTGATTATGATTGTGACTCCTTCAAAAATTTTCCCATTACCATGCATTCATTCATAAAAAAAGTAAAATGATTTTCAAAATGCATTTCGCATCACCTTACTTATTTACTACATGCATCATGGTTAAATTGGATCTTGGGTCCTTTCGTTTTTTAAAAATATCAAAAGCTTTACTGCTACAAGAGCCCAGGGACTTTACTCATGCATTTCATTGTTCGCGATTCGCATCATCTCCTTTTTGGTGTCATTAAGATAGGCACATGCAAATGCATCAACAGTCAACATCAACCTCAGCCAGCGTCCTTAGGGACGGACGGCACAAGACAAGTCACAAATTCACAATCTCCCAAAAATGAAAATGGGAATGAAATGAAATGCTCTCCTTCTTTTGCATTTCCTTCCTTTTTTTCAATTTCAAATTTTTTTTTCTTCCCTTCAGTGTTTTCGTGTCACTCGAGGGGAGCAGACGTGACGTGACGTGATCAGTCGAAAAAAAAGTTTCCCAAGGACTTCTTTTTAGTGAAAACATTGAATTGAAATTAATTGAATTAAAAAATCAAAATCAATTTGAAGTGCAGCTGCAAAAATGAAACAGGTTCGTTTGAATTAAAAATAAAAAGTAATTTTTTTATTGATTTTATTTTTCAAATAAAATTTTTTTATGTAATTTATAGTACCTTGGCCCTTGTCTTCTTGTTCTTGTGGTGTCTATTGCCCAAGTTCAAGGTGGCATAATTACCAATCAACAGTCATTGACTTTACCCGCTGAACTTGCTGATGCGATTGCGTCATCATCATCAACATCTACATCCTCATCGTCCTCTTCTTCCTCTTCAAGTTCAACTTCTTCTGCTAATGCTAATGCCACAGACTCCGACTCCAAGGCCTCCAGGTCGGGAAGAGTGATTTATACTGCTTCATACTCAAATGTCCGGATTTCTTCGAAAGAGCCAAAAAATCTGAAATATTTTCCAATTCCTGCGGTCATTTCAAAGAAAACAGTGAAACCCTGCTGCGAATATTGTGCCAATTATGCCAAAATAAACCAGAGCCAGAGGAAGATGAACCGCTTCCGCAGGAGGTCCCTTCAGATAAGGACCTTGCATCCCTTGTCCAGGTTGAACAAACGCTTCCAGACATAATTGAAATTATGGAGGAGATTGAACCAGGTCAGAATGATGATGATGGGAATGAAGAAGAAGTTGTAACGGAAATGGTGAAGGATGAAGTTCTTCCTGATACAGCTACCGCTACAGTTGTAACGGATTCAGATGTTGAATAAATTATGTAGATGAGGAGGAAGTGTTAAATGATTTTAGTGGGTCAACATAATGAATGTTATTGTCATCGTCAATATAATTTGCAGAGATGGTCAATGGGCTTTAAAGGGCATCTGGCTCGAAGATTGAGAAAAAAATGTTAACATCGTAATGGACAAAAACCACCTAGTTTAAAAACAGATCAGTACTAACGGATTTTATGGGCCCAGGTGGAATAAATAATTGTCTTGGTACTTATCAATGGAATTAACGGATTTGGTGGGTATTAAAATAGCCCCTCGTTTCCACACATGTCACTTACAAGGCGGTTAAATCCAATTTTTGGATTTTTAAAATCTTCGCCATCTCTGCTAATTTTATTTTTTTATCAGTATTTCTGTGATTTAATATTTACGTTTTGTTTTTATCCCGTAATAAATAAATATATTTTTTGAAAGTAATGTGGAGTTACATAACTCAAGTAACACACTTTTATTTACGCAAGAGTAAATGAGTACAGCACACACATTATGCACGCGTTTGTTTTTTGTAACGTCCGTCTAGTCATGTGCGGGGAAGTCGTTCAATAATTCATGAGAATTATATTTTTTGGCGATTGTGAATTGTGATTTTTCTGATTAGACCATATATAGCCCTTTTGTAGTTGTATTAGTTTTCTTTAAGGTGTGATGATTAAAAAACGATCAGATCATGTTGCTCAGTCAGTCATGTCAAAGAAATATGCAAATGATTAGAAAGTGGAAAGGCCCCATATGGCCACCACCAACCGACAAAACGAGAACATCACCGGTTACAATTTACAATTTCAAAGAAAATTGATTTGCTTTGACCAAAATCCATTTCAGTTTAGTCGGAAGGATCAATTACGGGGAGTCATGAATCATGATGAATGAATGAAGTGGATAATGTCGATGATGTTATCAAAGTCTTGTCTTGCCTGAGCAAACCAAATAGAACTGGTGTACGTAATTGTAATTGCAAAATATTGAAAGGACGTCACGTAATCATTGCAATTGCATTCATGAATGAGACTTAATGCCTGGTTATTATGATTTTTTTTGTAACTGTTTAGAAAAGCTCTGCTTGGACTAGACTTGAAAGATTCAGCCTTGAGCGGGGCTTAACATTTCACTAAAATTAAGATTTTTTGTCAGAGTAAAAAAATGCCATCGGCACAATTTTAATTTATAAATTGCATTCGCGAATTTGGTATTATTTTGACATAACCTCTGTCAAAATTATATTCAATGCTGAAGATATTGAATTTTATTGTAGTTTTTCGTGAATTGATAAGACTTGATTGAAGGTTAAATAAAGTTTGAAAAAAATAATCAGGTCGTCTCAAAGACAAAAATTGGGATTTTTAATAAAATGCTTTTAAAATGGGAATGTCTATAAGCAGCTTAAGTTTTTTTAAGTCTCTTGCGATGCAAGTTGCAAATGATTAGTGATTGTGATTATTTGCATAAAATTTTGAAGAATGATTGATCACAACACCCAGAAGAATTCAAGAGAACAACATAAATAATTCGTGATGTTTAGGCATTTACATATTTTTTGTGCGCACCTAATTCTATGGAAAAAAATTGATCCAGGAAATGAACTCTCAAGTTGCGAATTGCGAAAAAGTCAAACAAAGAAAAAGGTATTGTAATTATAAGAAAGAAGCGACGAACAGGTTCTCTCCAGCATCTTCAGTTTTGCTGCATCATCCAATCACTCTTAAATCAACTCACGCATTTTGTTTGTTATTCTGCACTCATGAATCAAGAATGGCTTGTCTTGAATTGCAATATTGGAAATATGAGACACGCGACCATTTAAGCAAAGTAATGGGGTTTTTTTAAAAAAAATACAACAGGGGTTACAGTAGTGGGTTTTAATGGGCATGTGGGAAATATAAAAATTTTTCAGTCCAGTGACCAATTCCTTTGACTGGGCTTAAAGATGACGACAGATCAGGCATTTTTCGAATTTGCCTTAGAATATGTCAAAATCCGAACAAAATGAAATGACTTTATTGGAACCTACGAATAATTTTTGCAATGGACCTTTTTATTTTTAATAAATCCGGCTTTTTACCATCTCTGTTTATTTCAGCAAATATGTCCAAAATCCGAACAAAATGAAATGACTTTATTGGAACCTACGAATAATTTTTGCAATGGACCTTTTTATTTTTAATAAATCCGGCTTTTTACCATCTCTGTTTATTACAGCAAGCATAAAATATTTTTTGTGGATACTCGCATCTTTAAAAAAAAATTGGGAGTGGATCAAAGTATTTGTTTTTTGTTCGAGAACTCTCAAATAGCACTCCAAAATAGCGTCATAAGTACTTACGAACATCACTCATCATCTCAAGCAGTTTTTCTCTGCCCACGATGACGACGAAGAACGAAATGCAATTAAAGTGATGTAATGATTATAGCTTGGAACTGTTTGTGATTGTTGATTACAAGACGATGTAATGTAACGTACTTAAATCAAAATCTGGCCCACCCGTTCCAGCTTAATTCATGTTATGTTATGCAGGCTTTTTTTCAGATTGAAAAAGCATTGTATTTTTATGGATTGGAAAACGGGATGATCGCCAAATACGTACGTACGGCTTGACTGGATAATTGATGATGTAAAATAAAGATTACGTAAAATGATTATCTTCACTTCGACTGGACATTGTTCGAACAATATTTTTTTCCAATGCCTGGAATTTTTCTGGAGTATAAAAGGGCCTGACTTGGAGAGTCCAGGCATCAATTCATCTTCAGGTCTTTTGTTTACCTTACAAATATTTTCTGAAAATCTTTTCGTGCTTTCGCACCAACTCCAAAAAAACCATCAACATGAAACTCGTAAGTTTTCTAAAAATTTTACAAGAAATTTTAAAATCTTGAAACATAATTTTTTGAAAATAGTGATTTTTTGTCCAGCGAATTCGTTATTATTCAAAACCGTTGAACTTTGAAAATACAAATTTTATTTTAATTTTATTTTTCTCCAGATCATTGCCCTCGCTCTTTTCTGCCTTTTCGCCGTTGCCTACGGCCAAATCCTCGCTCCCGCCTACGGATACGCCCCAGCTTTGGCTCCAGCTACCATCAACACCAGGACCTACCATGGATCCCCACTCATCAACGGATTGAGCACTGGCGCTGTCCTCTACGGATAAACGCACTGACGCCGCTCTATCCTTTTCTTTCTTTCTACTCCTTCCATTTTCAATTGCCAAAGATTTCGCAAAAATAATTAAAATTGGTACTAGCGATCAAACCATCGATCCTTATTTTTAAATTATTTTTTTTATTCGACTTTTTTCCTCTTTTTCATGCTCAAAAAAATCGCAGTCAAATATAAATTCATTTTGAACTTTCAATTTTTTTGTACCATCAATTGATCCAATAAATAAAGAACATGAGAATTTTCTCAATCTAAAAAATAAGCAAGTCATGAAATTTTCATTTAAATTATAAATGCATTATTATTGAGTGAGTAAAAATCATTAGCTCAATTTCAGTAAATTCGGCTACACTAAATTCATCCAAAAATTTTCTTCTTTTTCGTTGTCGACGGAGCAGATGTCGTGGTTGATGGGGGTTCACTGCAGACACACCGATTATTCTCGCATCTGACCTGGGTCAAACGTGGTGAAACACTTCGGCATGCGTTGTGGCACGACAGTTGGTATGTGTGGGCACTTGTGCATTGCGCAGGACAACGTGAGCATCTTAACGTTGCTTCTTCTCCATCTAAAATTATAAATTGCAAAATAGTTACAAAATTTTTTTTGCAATTTTATAGTTCAGCAATTCCACAGTCAAAGCACAGCTAAGAAATTTTGCAATATTTCAAAAATATCCAGGCTCATTTAAATGGATTTGGTTGGTTTGACGTCGTCCAGAAAACAAAAAAATCTTTTAATTCAAACAATGGATTTACCTGTGACACTCACAAAAATTGCTGCAATAAACACAACCGTAAATATCACAAGAACACTATGAATTTTCATGATAATATTCTTTAAAACTCCACAAAATTTTTTTTCCACAAATCAATCCTTTTAATTTTTTTATACTAAACACGAGAATATTCTATTTTGTAAAATTAAATCCTTTTCAGAATAAAGTAAAATGAAATAGGACAACGTGAGCATCTTAAAGTCGCTTCTTCTCCATCTAAATTTATAAATTGCGAAATAATTACAAACAAATTTTATAGTTCAGCAATTCCACAGTCAAAGTACAGCTAAGAAATTTTGCAATTATTTCAAAAATATCTAGGCCCAACAAAAAAAAACTTTTTTTTAAATTCAAGCAATGACTTACCTGTGACACTCACAAAAATTGCTGCAATAAACACAACCGAAAATAGCACAAAAACACTATGAATTTTCATGATAATATTTTCTTAAACCCCACAATTTTTTTTTCACAAATCAATCCTTTTAATTTTTCTTATACAAAACACGAGAATATTCTATTTTGTAAAATTAAATCCTTTTCAGAATAAAGTAAAATGAAATGAATGACTAATGCATTCATTTTTTTTCTGCTCTAAATGCAAACATGACAAGCATGTACGTAAATACAATGTGGTTTGGTTTGGCGTGGTGCACAACCTTGTAGCCGTGGCAAGCAAAGTCATGACGTCGTACTTGAACATAAGCATAATCTTTCCTTTACAAAACGCTGTATATTCATACCGTATCATAATTGTAGAGTAACTTCGATAGAGGTAAAAGCGCTCTAATGATGAAATGAGATTAAAAAGAGTTGAATGCTGAATGATGAGAATGATATGAATAGCTACAGTTATACCATAGTAGCTATTCTTGTTTGTACTTACTTGTTTGAAGATAAGCGAAGAGACTGCGATACTGTGTTGAAAAATTGAACGGGAGAGCATGAGTTTGCAAAATATATGAATTGCAAATTAGATAAAGAAAAATAGATGCCTAATGAAATCCTTATTTAAAAGTGTAGCTTTAAGAACATGTAAGATTATGCACTTCCCATTAGAATAATTGGTTATGGTGTTTACATGAATGAGTTGAATTGAGATCAATTTTAATCATTCATCGTCTTTTAAAAATATTTATGTAAGAGGATGGTGACGTCCGAATAAAATTACGTAAATCTTATTGAGGTTCTGAAAATGCTGGAATTTGAGAACCATTTTACCGTAACTTTGTCGCGGAATCGCTTCCGATAATTTTAGTTCTTGATAATAAGTTCTTGATAAATAATTTTTGTACCTTCGATCAAAAACTACAAAAACAAACTTAATACCAGCTTAAGACTAATTCAGAAATTTGTTTATGTGAGTGCAGATTTGCACTAGAGAATATTTTCATAACTCGGTATTGTAATAATAAGAGGGAATCATGGTCCGCGCAGCAAACTTTAAATGAATGCTAGGGTCTAAGAAATAATTATCCATTAATGCAATCTGCTCATGCAACCACTTTAAAATTAGTACATCCGTATATTTCGACTGATCGCAAATTCTGAAAGGATTAGAAACCGCGTCACTATGAAAATTCAACTGAATTCAATTCAATGAAAATGAGTTGCTGGATAAATAAATAGTCAACAAAAAATCAAAAAGTAAAAGTTTCAGAGTCCGATTGATTACCGGAGCAATTATATTTCGTTGTTGTCAGCAAAATTATGATTTTGGGTTCCAATTTGAAAATACATCTTAGAATAAGTCGTAAAGGTCACCGGCGTACCGCTCAGAAATGAGCAAGAACTAATAAGACATGGTAATTTGCGTGAAGAATACAGTGCCACTTGACTTGTGTACAAAGTTTTGTTGAAGTAGTGCTGAAATAATTTTTTTCGAAAATTTAAAAAGTTAAGGGAAGCCAATCATATTATTTTTTTATTTTTTGCGTCAGTCGATGACTGTCCTTTAAAAAATTTTCAGGTACAAAAGGCATAAGATTCGTCGAATTTTATAATTTAATGGAGGTTCAATAATTTAATAATTTATCCGAGGATGGCTGGAGCAGCAACAGCTATAAAAAATAAATTAAAAATTTTAGCTCGCCTGAACTTTTAGAATCTTAGGATTAGTAATTTAATTTAATTTAAGTTGAACTAATTTACCTGGGGCAGCGAAAGCAACTGGAGCTGGAGCGATGGCTGGAGCAATGGCGGGAGCAACAACGGTCTTAGCTACTGGGAGAGCTGGGGCGGCGAGGACCTGATTTTTTTTAAATTAAAATTAAATTTACTAAAAATTTTCTAAAATTTTAAAAGTTGTCCTTAATTTCTTGTAAAACTTACTGGAGCAGCACGGACAATTGGGGCAGGGGCAAGGATTGGAGCGGCATGGGCAACAGCGACTGTAAAATTAAAATATAAAATTTAGTTTATCGACTAAATTAAATTAAATCACATTTAAATTATCTTCTCAAAATTTACCTGGAGCAGGGGCAACAGCCAAAGGTGCAGGGGCGAGGAGTGGGGCAGGGGCCAAAACGCCAGCAGAGGCAACGGCGACGAGGGCAAGGAAGACAACGGCCTGGAGAAATGAATTTACTTATTTTTTAATTCCCCATTTTAACTTTTTTGAATATTTTCACTTTCAGAAACTTACGGATTGCATGATGACTGGTTTTGGGTTGTGATAAAAATCACAAGGAAGTTTTGGAAGATTTTTAAGTTTTGATTAGAGAATCGGATGAGATGTGACTGACGACAGTTCGTTGGACTCCAGGCCGCTTATATACTAAATCGAATCTTTGGATTACAGTAACGGTAACGTTGTGATAGCGCCTATGGTCGGAAGTACATATATTACATAGCAAATGGCCATCATTTTATATTCATTCAAGTGTAATTTATGGTGACTCCATAAAGGTCTCGTCTGTGGACTCCACAAGGGCAACAAAATAAAATTACTAAACACATTGGTTGGCTGTACAAAAAAGTGCATTTTCTTTCAGAATCTTTCTGGAATGATTTTATGGTTTTTAATTCATATTATATGCGCCTACAATAACACAGAATCTGATTAAAGTTTAACAAGGAAGATTTAGGGACGCACAGGGTCAACATTGTCAGTTCCGTCCATCTCTTGATTTAACGATCTTGCATGATCATCTCAACTCTTTCGAGAACATTCCTCTGATCTGGTCTGGTCTTCAACCATATCGCATCATTACATGTTCACGTGTTTGTAGTTGTAAATGTTTTGCAATTGATGATATGAATCGATAGTGAGGCGTGCAATATTTTTTTGTCGCGTCGCGCAACTGAACGAAGGAAAATAATTAAGCATGCATGTTTTAGCCGTTGGGAGTCCAAACTGTGTCCTGTGCCGTTTGAATTGGCAGATCTTCAATTAAGAATCAAATCACTGAATTGGCTTTGGCTACAGACCAGACTCAAATCCAAATACGGCCAATTTAAAAATTTAAATTCGCATCATCGTCTCGTCGTCACACTCCACGTGCTTCAAATCCAGGAAGTTGAATAAAGTGCCATGTTTGGAGCTTGACGAAGGCATAAAATTGATCTTAAGCCCTCCCTAGTTCCAAGCTGTTTTTTTGGTTGACTTGTGGTCTTTGTTGTCAAACATCAGCATTGACAAATTACTGCAAAAAAAGTACGCTTTGCACAAGCAAAAAAAATATGATAATGGAATGGCGATGACGATGGTTGGATGTTTGGAAGGATTTCATGATCATTTAATCATTTTTCGAGGAAAAAAATTAAGAAAAAATATTTTGATCTAGAAAATTCGGCGAAGCATCAAGACCATCAAACAAGAGATGTAGAACATAAACCTGGACAATAAAAAAATATTCCGTTGTTTGATTGTTTGTTCAATGTCAAGCTCATCATACCACACCAGACAGACAAGAGTTGATGCAATTAAAATTGTTACGTAAGGCGTTAAAGAAAGGAATAACGGGACAACCCTATAGGCATTAAACAACCAGACTTGATGACAATTTGCATAAAAAATAAAAAGATTACAGATTGCAAAGTGGCTCGTTTACTTGCCTTGAGCATACTAATTAATTTGCTTCCTCACAGCGGTAGCGGCGGTGGGTGGCATTTGTATTTCCACGTCATGCTAGTTCATGTGCTAATTTTTTTAAACTTACGTTAACAAAATAAATTTAATTAAATAAGTGGTTATGCTATATTATGGTAGAGTACTGGACCATGCAAAATATTTTGTTTGCAATTACGGCAATTAATAATTTTCCGCTGTTCAGTCTAAAAAACAAGGCAACTTATATTTGATTACTTTTCCTACTTCTGAGTCAGAAATAGGAAAAGTAAATTCTCGGAAACCTAAAAATGTTAATCGGGTGTCAGAAATCAGGTGTCTGACTCCCGATTAACATTTTTAGGCTTCCGAGAATTTTTCAAATTAGTCGGATGATATTGATATGAACCAGCAAAGCATTGATTTTAAATTCATTTGACATTTGATTAAAAATGCCTGGAAAACAACAATGTCTTGATTTTACGTCACATTGATTGCGTAA
This sequence comes from Seira musarum, assembly GCA_027743895.1. Lineage (NCBI taxonomy): Eukaryota > Metazoa > Arthropoda > Collembola > Entomobryomorpha > Entomobryidae > Seira > Seira musarum. The sequence goes on from JAHZMX010000504.1 coordinate 18,012, forward strand.
ATATGTTTTACTGGAACATTCTAGCACATAATTGGAACTAATTTATGCGTATAAATATATTCCAGGTTTTGTGAACGACAAAAAGAAGTGAATAATTATTAAGTTGCAAATGAAGTTTGCATATGATCCTATGATCGCGTATGTCTGATTGTCTTTCGTCGTCATCCGCTAACTTTTTTAAGTTGGATGTATTGATCTAAAATGTGCTGCGCGAGGAACATCGGTCGGTCAAATGTAAGGGAGCCTATTAATTATCATCCAAGATGAACTATCTGTAGAAAAACTATATTTTGGGTTGTCTCGGACTTGGATGAAAATTGTTATACCGCAGTATTTTGACACACTGAATTACGCTTTAAATTTTTACAATTTATGCTATATAGGACAGAATAAAAAACTATCATTTGAAATGCTTAGGATTCAGCTAAAAATCGCTGTATTGATGTAGTTTTGCAAGCTGAATAATTATATCGATGAAAACCACAGTTCAGCTATAAAATATAAGACGACAGCAAGTAATATATATGCAAATTATAGAAACAATTCATTAAAAAATTATTTTTTTATATTTTTACGCCAATATTTTTATTCTTTTTTTGTTCCAGATCATTGTATCAACATCGTAAAAAAATAATAATTTATTCAACAACAAACGCGTGGAACACTTTAAGTCGTTATTAAATTATTTTCTTAAACAACAACGGTCTTGGCAACAGCTGGAGCAACAACTGGAGCAGCCAAAGCAACTGGAGCGGGGGCCAAAACTGGGGTAGCAACAGCCTTAGCGAGAACTGGAGCTGGGGCAGCGAAAACGGTTGGGCCAACAACGGTCTTGGCAAGAACTGCAAGAAGTAAAATTTAGTTTGAGCAATTTGTCCAGTTGATACATTTGCATAAGAATTTAGCATGTGTTTTAGCATTTTAGCATGCAACATAGCATCTTTGCAATTACCTGGAGCAGGGGCGGCAACAACAGCTGGGGCAACGGCCTTAGTGATGACTGGAGAAGACAAGAGAGTTGGTCCAGCAACAATGGTGGTGGAAAGGTGTTGAACGGTTGGGACAGCCTTGACAATTGGAGCTGGGGCAACCTGAGAAAATTTTAAATTGTTCTATGAATTAATCTGTATAATTCAGCTAATTTTGGTCTCAGATTCTAAAATTCTTACAGCCAATGGAGCATAGGCAGGGGCAGCATACTATAATATTTAGTGAGTAATATAATAGAACATGTCATGCTTAAGGACCATACAAAAACCTTCCTAAAAAAAATTTAAAAATAAATTTTTTACTTACCACAGCTGGAGCAGCAATGGTCTTAACGACTGGGGCGGCAAGAGGAGTGGCAACCTGAAGAAATAAATCAAATAATGTTTTAAACCGTTTAAGGTTACACTAATGACTACCCTCTCCTCCTTTAAAAAAAATTTCTTACAGTCAATGGAACAGAGTAAGATAAGGGATGAGCTAACTATATTTTGTAAATGTGAGTAATATAATAGAATGACATATCATGCTTAACAAGTTCCTAATGCCTTCTCCCCTAAATAAAAAAAACTATGGAAAATTTAAATATTTCACTTACAACAGTTGGGGCAGCAACAGCCTTGGCTACAACTGGAGCAGCGGTGAGGACCTAAAAAATTTTTGAAAACGATTTTTAAAAAATTTGCTCCCCAAATTTTCTCTCATGAACACGGTTGAAATATTTAAATTTTGCTTACTGGGGCAGGGGCAGCGAGGAGGGTAGGTCCAGCGATGACGCCAGCTTGAGCGGTGGCGACAACGGCGAGGATGACAACAGCGTACTTAAAAAACAAAATTAAGACACCGTTAGTCGTTTAGTTTACAATCCGAAAAACTAGACTCCGATTTTTTTTGTAGGTTAAACTTACGGCGTTCATGGTGATTGAGTGTTTTGGGGTTGTGATGGAAATCACAGAAGTAGATTTAGAAGGATTTTTGTAAGAGTTGAGGAACTGACTGAAGGCGAATGATGATAGTTCTGGACCGACAATCGCCTTTTATACATCCATATCAAAAACAGTGTGGATTAACCTTATACCCTTTCGATGCCAAAAAAGAAGTCACTTAGAAAAATTGCATTCATTAAAACAATTTTTGCATTAGCATCTTCTCTACATCATCATTGGCAGTTAAAATATATTGATCGTAAAATTGTACATGTCACAAAAAAATCGCGCGTACAAAAGTACCAACTTCCAAGTCTTCCAATTCTGTTTGCAAACAATTTAAGTAGACGTCTGTATGGAAAAGTGGAAATGCGAAAAGCCATTGTCATTATCAATTTTGTTGCGTGAGCATTGATAGGCACAAAATATTTTTTTATGGAGGTGGCGTCAACACAGTTATGTTGCTAAATACTTCTTGTTAGAATAATAATGATCATCCTCATCCTTTTACTACAACTACAAACATTCATTAAAACAATTTTTGCATTAGCATCTTCTCTACATCATCATTGGCAGTTAAAATATATTGATCGTAAAATTGTACTTGTCACAAAAAAAAATCGCTCGTACAAAAGTACCAACTTCCAAGTCTTCCAATTCTGTTTGCTGTTTGCAAACATTTAAGTAAGTAAGTCGATATGTATGGAAAAGTGGAAATGCGAAAAGCCATTGTCATTATCAATTTTGTTGCGTGAGCATTGATAGGCACAATTTTTTTATGGAGGTGGCGTCAACACAGTTATGTTGCTAAATACTTCTTGTTAGAATAATAATGATCATCCTCATCCTTTTACTACAACTACAACTTGAATTGAACAGGAGACTCCATCTCATTTGCATATTATTATCCAACTTGAACGCGCTAGCAAGTGTAAAATCGCATCTTCCATATTATTATTCCAATGGATTCATCGACTCGGAGCGGACCCCTGTTTAGCGCGTAAGCAATAATGCAATACATATTATTATCCAACTTGAACGCGCTAGCAAGTGTAAAATCGCATCTTCCATATTATTATTCCAATGGATTCATCGACTCGGAGCGGACCCCTGTTTAGCGCGCAAGCAATAATGCAATGACACTTGAGTGATATACATAACAAGGAAGATTAAAATAAGATGATTGAGAGTGTACACTGACCAAATAAAAAATGGTGTAGGTTGGGTTGTACGGACAAAGTTTGCATTTAGTATCATCTTTAAGTAGTGTTGTTGATACAGTTTAAGGAAACGTAGCTGAACAGGAAAGTTTAAGTAGGACTTGCGAAAAGTTTCGATTTAAAGATGTCTTAAGCTTTCATTCTTTTTAATTTTTTGAAACAAAATCCAAATACTTTTCCCTAAAATAAAGATTTTTTTGGTTTTAGATGTCTTTGATAAACTATCTTTCCATATCTCCCTCTATCATTTCTAGCAAAATGCTTCGTTTCATTTTTTCACGCGGTTTTGCCAACAAAAAATACGTTATACTGCACTTTTTTACTGTATCGATTTTCGTTTTTTTCGTACTTTTTTGCTTGTTGTGTTTTTTAAAATGAAATAAAATTTGCCAGTTCGCAACCAGAAACGCCGTGTAATTTTATAATTAAACGACCGCTAATCGTTTATAAAGCAATAATCAAGTGTTTGTATAAAAAAGCTTTTAAGCTAACATCCGAGTCTCGTAAATTGAGCAATTTAGCAATCGACAGACAGATAGATGGACACTTTCAAAAATCAATGCCCGATAAAATTGTCCTACTAACTAACATAAAATTTCGAATGCGTCCATGATAAGCCTTAATAAGCTATTCACTCTGGTGACTGAACGGACAGACAGGTGGACAAATCGATATTGATATCCATGTAGATCAGTAACTGTAGTTTCGGTATTGATGTATAGACAGACAATATTCTTCATGGACAACAATCGGATTTTTTGCTCTTACACGTTTTTATTGCTCAACACGGGGCAATAAGGAATGATAATAAATAAATATATGGTCAGTGAGCTCGAAAAGTAGAATATTTTATCACTTCCTGTATAATATTATTTACAGCTTATTTTGCATTAAAAATCCATATTATTTATATGAGCAAATTTTTTTTGTACCGTAATCCGAGATTGACACGGTGTCAACTCATGGTCCACATTTTTTTAGGAAAAATTTTCTAAGAAATTGAAAGTTTTCTTTGTGTCATTCGATGTCATTTATTTTTATGAATCTGGTCTGGATTCCCAGAATTGAAGTAAAAAATTTCTAGGTGGGTCAAATATTAGGTAATCGTCATTTTTTCTGGAGATATTTCTCACAAGATTTATTCGTCTGAGACTCGATGAGTTGATGAGGATGAGAATGACAAATACTGCTTTCTAGAATTTGTGATTGTAGTTGTGACTGAATCATTGAGACAAAATTTTTGAAAACTGGTCTAGTCAGTCGACCTTTTTAGATGAACATAATAACCTGATTGGGTTTAGATGAGAACGATTTTTATCGAAATTCCTCTAAAGTGGGAGTTATTGTTCGAAGAGTACTTTTTTATGCATCATTACCAGAGATGGCATTAACATGGGTTTAATAGACATTTTGTGGCAATTTGGATTTTAGATGAAATAGTCGCAGATTTTGTTGGTACAAATTGCAGGAATAATTAATTCCAGGAGAATTTTTATTTTGTATTAAATTGCATTACTGACAAGGAAACCACCTTAAGTGCCCCCTCACACTTGCATATAAGATATACGTTTTCTGAGTCAGTTCTTTACCCCGAACATGCATCCGCTTTTATTTCTGAGTCAAAAAGCTCATAGTTATTTTTGTTAAAATTATAATTAAATCCAAATTCTTTGACGTAAACTATTATTTTAAATGGTAACGTTTTCTGAGTCAGTTTTTTACCCCGAACATGCATCCGCTTTTATTTCTGAGTCAAAAAGCTCATAGTTATTTTTGTTAAAATTATAATTAAATCCAAATTCTTTGACGTAAACTATTATTTTAAATGGTTCATGTCTGATACAAAATCAAGAGTGCGTAGTGTTTTGAGTTTTAAGCAATTTGGCACGCAAATATTTCACTACACCCGAGATTCAGTTGGTTAATTGCTATCGCTATCATATTTTTGTTTAAACTCATCGAATTCAACCCTTTTATTACTTAAGCTCGTGCATTCCCATCCCTGCTTAATAACACAAATATAATAACTAATGTACATGTTCTAAAATGGCTTTTCTTTTTTACACAATTGACGCAGCTATAATTTTTTGTTAAAGGTCATTTCGAAAGTACACCGGGCAACTTTTTTCCCCTACAGATTTGCTGCTGTTGTGTTGATCGTAATCACACTTTTCTTCTGCAACCTGAAATCTTTGCTACTTTTTTTCATTAATTGTCCTACTACTCAACTCATCTCATACTTCAAAATCTCTATCAAAATAAAAACTACAGATTTGCTGTTGTTGTTGATCGTAATCACACTTTTCTTCTGCAACCTGAAATCTTTGCTACTTTTTTTCATTAATTGTCCTACTACTCAACTCATCTCATACTTCAAAATCTCTATCAAAATAAAATGCATTTCGATACTCTCACAATCAGACTCAAAAGAATAATACTCAATCTTATGCGATTACTGTTAGCCCCATCCTTTTCTTTTCTGTTTTTTTGTGACTTCACTCACCGAAAAAGTTGTTTTTCGCTGTTCTTTCAATTTGATCAAAATGCTCAGCTTCTTGAAACAAGTTGCATCAGTTTGTGGGGTAGTAGTCCGTGGTAATTCAAATTTCAAATGGCGATGGCTACCTTGAAATGTAACAGTTGTGGTAGTAGTAGACCAACTCACAATTATAATCAGTTTGTAAGAAGAATAGGAGATCCTGGTTCTGGTCTTATTCTTGTACTTGTTTTTACACTCTTCATCCTCATTTGCAATTTCTCATTTGTATTTAGCCAAAGATTCCTTCCCAATTTACCAGATATTCCTAACATATTTGGCTTAGGCATTGGTACATTATCATTAAATTCTCAATGTGACTTATTTTGCCTTGCATTGTTGACCTGACCTTAATAAAATTTGGACTTGTCAGTTTCCAGAGTTAGTCCAGCTATTGAAGGTCTAGAATTGGATTCAATTGTTCCAGCACTTCCATTTTACGACAAGGACGTGAACAATGTCGGCTTTTACCTCTACACCGTCGATAGTGAAGGGTAAATATAGAATATTTATAAAAATAATGAATTTCTATTTATGTTATTTTTTTCAATATTTTTTCAGCGAGTCATTGGAAGCGCATGCGTATACAGAGGAGTATCTCGTTGTTAATGATCCGTCCTCCGTAAAGAGGTCAGCGTTTAATCCGAAGTTTGATACAAAAATTTTGATTCACGGATGGAGTCAGAAAATGAAGTCGAGGGATTTTCCGGGGCCCGTGAAGCATGGTTTGGCCATAAAACAAAATGGTAGTGTTTTTAATTATATTCAATACGTCCGTGCAATTAATTTACATTTTTCAGCCTATCTGGAAGCATCAAACGCTGGAAATCGCTCACAGGAGTATAATGTGATTTGTGTTGATTGGAGTGCGCTATCTCGTGAATTCCTTTACGTCAATTCCGTCATGTACGCAGAAAAGGTGAGGTCAGATTTACGAAAAAAAAACTTTTTTTGTGAAGTTTCAAATTTTATGGGCTGCTGAGGTATACAATCAGTGCAAAAGCATCTTTTCCCGCTCAATCCGTTATTTATCGATATTTTGTTTAAACCCGGATTTTTTAAACTCTTTTTTTGCCTCTGATCATTCTTGGCTAAAGATTTTATTTTATGTTTTTGAATAATTCAAGGTTGGACGCAGAGTGGGAGAGTTCATTGTCTTCTTAAAGCTCGGAAACTTTATTCAAAGCTATAAACAGATTCATATCATAGGTATTTCCAAGTGGCTGAAGGAAAAGACACCACTCAGATAATCCATGACTACATTGAAGTTAATTGCAATTAATGAA
>JAHZMX010000505.1:0-28837 GCA_027743895.1 Seira musarum
TTGGACAATAAAAATATATATGACGGCGTGTTGTAAAGGTCAAGTTATATTTATCCTAACATCCAAAATGGTTCATGTTTGCACATTATACTAATACGTAGCGTTTCTATTTTGATTAGTGTTTCTGTCGTTTTCGTTCATTTAACCTACTATTTTTATCGTCCCAATCTTGGATAATTTTCTAGAGAGACTCACGCATGCATGCAAGCATTGGAGATGTGATCCAATTATATGGCTGAAATCAAAGGCCATAAGTGAAAATCAGTAATGAGCCACTCCCTTCTCACGTGCGTATTTCTCTGATCTTCAGCTTATGTAAGAATATACACAAACACGTTTAATGGACAAAAATGGATTTTTAATATCAATCAATATCACATCACACCACCAATAGTTTGCATTGTTTGTGACGGGGTTTATATGAATGCCTTAAGACTTTAAAGTTCAACTCATCGTCAGTAATGCGCATGATGACATTAGACTGAACTTTATTGTTGCAGATTATTACTAAAAACGATTAGATTCCCAAGTGCTGCGAGCACATATGTTGGGTGGGGTATGACACATTAGGTTAACCAAAGGGTCTTGAATTTTGTACACTGTGACCGCATTTGCTGAAGATTTTTTTGCTTAAATCTCGCGTGCAATATCAATATCGGACATAGAACACTTACCTCCTAAAAAGGCCACTAGGCCAGGCCAGTGATTCAATGTGGTATTAAAACCGCATTTGCTGAAGATTTTTTTGCTTAAATCTCGCGTGCAATATCAATATCGGACATAGAACACTTACCTCCTAAAAAGGCCACTAGGCCAGGCCAGTGCTTCAATGTGGTATTAAATTTTATCTTCGTTAGGTTTTGAAATGGTTATGACTTTATCGAGTCAGAGTGAAATGATAATGCATGCTTTAAAATACGTTTTTCAGTTTTCTTAAAACACGAATTGTCCATTGAAACAAAAAGTAAAATAGCCATAAATTTTGTTTTGTTCACAACTGAAAAAAACTTCCTATCCCCTTTAGGATGAGATGAGACAGTCATGTACCATTTTTATGCATAGAAAATCGTCCTCGTCATCCTGAATATGTGATCTTGGGTTCAGTCCGGTTTTCATGTGTTATTTATTGTTACTTTGTTATTGGGCTTGGTCTGAATGATTTTGGTTGAGAAAGCACATTAGAAGTTTAATTTCACATACTCCTGTAACATGTACTCTTTTGGGGAAGAGTTGGCTCTATGTGTAAATGGCATCTTTCATTTTTCACAGCCAAAATAACAAACTCGAAATATTGTATATTATAATCTATCAAAATCTAGGACTTCACGCTCAAAGACCATTCACACGTGATTATTACCTTTAGAGTTTTATTTGCAGACGCACATGTGGTAAATTGGTGGTTACATTCTTCTAATTCAAAACTAACATATACCTGCCATTTGCAGATATTTAAATACGAAAAAGGAAAAGTAAAATGTGTATAAAGCAATTTTCCGCTCCACTGCTGTGGACGCAGAGAGTTTGCAATTCATAACTTGAAAACAAAAAAACAAGTCAATTAAAGAGAAGACGAAAACGAATTGATATGATTGTCGCTTGTGTGAGCAAATGAAATCTGACACTATCCGGTTCTATCCAACAAGACTAATTATTTCAATAAAAGCTAAAGAATACTTCATACATACACAAATATAGACAATCACTAGCATAGATAAACAGGCTAATGCATTTTCTGTATCATGAAATCTACTCTACAACCATGTTTGGCAAGTAGATGGGAAATGCATTTTCAAAAAAAAAACTTTTATGTTCAACTGAACATGGAGAAGAGACCAGTTCTACTGATTACGCTTCATTTAAATGTATTTGGAGATTCTACTTTTATTTTACGAATGTTACGAGAATTATGTACGTTGTCAAGGTTTTAAGTGAAAAGATTGTTTGTTTATGATGAAGGAAAATAGTTTTAGTGATCAGCCTCAGCCCTCCGATGAATTAAGATCTGTAATATATGTCTTCGAATGTGTTAGAATAAACCAAGTCAAAAGTTAATTGATGAATGTAGTTATTGAATCGCCATCGGCACCCCGAACAATATCATCTTTCCGAGGAGGAAACGCATGATAAAATCTCAACTCGCAATAACGAAATTTTAATTGATGTCGCCAATTAGGCATGCTACCGATTACTATTACCCATAAAGCATTACGATTTTTAATTTATTGATATTTTATGCCAACAAAAATCAATGTTCAATGAAGATGATGTCTGATCCTGATCAATTAAAGTAAAATTGCTACTTATAAATGTGGAGGAAAAGAAGATGAGATGAGATACGTGCTTGACTACTGTTAATTTTTACTGCTATTCTATTCAGATCTTTTAACAGTCTACATCAATATTGCGAAAGTGTTAAATGTGTACCTAGACACTGCATACGCTCATTTGTTAAGGTTCTTACAAAAACAATAAAATAAAATTTAATTTTGTCATTATTACTTTCTATGAGTTCAGTAGCTCCGAGAAGCTCTTCTGATTCAAAATGCATTTTCAATGAAGCCAAGCCTACCAACTTGATTTCGTATTTACTGCCTTCATCTATCAATTTCGTAGTGAAAATCACTCTCATCTAATCTCTTACGCAGTGTGTTGTTGGCTTCTGAAAGGCATATTGCGTTGCATTGTGAGAGAGAATGACGAATATGACGATGATCATCTCATGTCCTAGTCCTACCTTCCTAAGCACGTTTGTTCACACATAAAACTTTTGTAGGACAAATGTAGCAGCGCGGAGGCATACTGTTCTAACTAAATGTGATTGTTTTTCCCCTGCAGGGAAAAACCAAATCATCGAAGTTCCTCGTTAGTACTGAAATTAGTTCGGTATAAAACGCTCATCCTAGATCAGAATTAAAATTCACATACGCATGCCAATTTAAATAAATGATGAGTTTGCTATCAACGGTTTGAATTGACTAATGCAATAAAACGAACATTATCTGCCTCATTACGGAAATGTGAGATGCGCACTACCTAATAATGAGTTTTGTCTTCATTGTAGCAGGTCGCTTCACTCAATCGCGTAGTTGGCTCTTTCGTTGATTAAATCGATGTTACGTACTCATCATCATCACCCGCCACTGTAGGTATTTTAGTCTAGTTTATTTGTGAGTCATCACACAGATTCGTGACGAATGAATTTTCAATGCAAGCTGGATGTTTTCTGATCCAGTTCAAACAAAAACTGCAATACTAGATAAATATACTATTATTATGCTGTGTTTAACTATTGTGTGCAGTGAAGCTGTAGACCAGATGCACACCCATTTCACCAAATGGTTCCTTTGTTGGCACCCGAAAACTGTGGGATATGCTTTTTTTGTAGTTCATGCAATTTCACGTAAAATCATACCAATAGATAGCTGCAACGAAAAATCCAGATTCGCAGTGCAGCAATGAAATTAAATACACTTGTTTTGTGCCGATTATTTAGGGCATTAGAATTATTTCCCGTAGTTCACGCATATCAAATATTATATTACTATATTTATTTCATTCATAATTTGTAAGGTGCATCAGATTTCCCATTCTTATCGTTTTAGTAAGAAACAATAATATCTCCAAATTTGACTTTACATTAGAAATCCGAAGCATAATATCATTAATGTCCTTAAAACTAAAACTGCAGACAACGAAACGTTCCATATTGGTTCTTTTATCAGGATAAGCATGTATGCACATATATTTTTGTCGGAGCTTTGTGAAATAAATGCTTGGGATGTCATAAATATCTTACATATAAATCGAATGTGAAGTGAGTTCCTTCTTTGCTTATACCTATTCACATCTCATGAATCATCTAAACCAAAATTAAAGTTTATATTAGTCTCTTTTGTAACTTGAACATTTAAATATCTACCAGAAAAAAAAATTCGACTGCGCCGGGTATCGAACCCGGGACTCGCCATCGGGCGTCATGGAACATTTTTGTATTTTTGGCTTTTCAGTGTGTCACATCTACGACTTCATATTATGCATTCTGCATTCTTCAATTAGTCATTCGACCATTTCTGTGGTTCACCTTCAAGCGAGCCTTTAACCTCTAGACCACGCAGTCAGCTGTGAAAATGCAGGTGATTTAGTTGGTACTTATACGAACAAACCCTCCAGAGTGTCACCAGTGCCACGACTGCTTTGCTTTGTTTTGAACAGAGTTTGTAGAATGCTTAGCCCAGTGATAATAAGTTAGAGGTTAGTGATGTTCATTTTTTAATTTTTCCATGTAAAACTTCAGTCGGTCTACTTAACTCCGGGGACAATTGATTTTTTGATCGCGTGCAAAAAAAAGTGTAACGAAAGCTTATTTGTGTCAATGGAGAATTAATCGAGTGCTTTCATTTGACAAAGACACCGAAGAGAAAACATTCACTTTAGGTCAGTACAGTCTAATTACCGCGTCCGTGAATAAAAACAGCAAAAGTGGAACGAAAGAGAGCTCAATAAAATGCAAATCCTGAGCTTTTGTGCAAATTGAAACGGCTTTGACATTGGACTCGTGTTCGAAGCAACATGATATGTATGATATGATGATAGGAACCAACGAGCCTGAGTCCAATTGTCGTTGGATTGATGTTTGCAGTTTTTATTTCGTTGTTTTTAAGTAGACCATCATGAGTGAACACAATAATGTTCCTGAAAAATTGAAATTTAATAGTTTTTTTTCAAATTCAACGACAGACACATCTACCAACAAACGTAATCATCCTTTATGCTCCGTATTTATATAGGGATAGGCATGTGAAACGGAAAGAAACCATCGATGTAACGAAACGATATTGATCTATATGGTTCTCTAATAATAGGTTTCTAAAAGCACCCTACATGATTCTCTGGTTGCCATCATTCATCCAATCTTTATTGCATTGGGCGTTCACGCAATGTCACTATGAAATCTACTGGCTGAAAAAAAAGCACATGAAAGTCATTAATATTCATTGAGTGCACCTGTGTAAATCTACAGATAAGTCACTATTGGTAAATGGGACTGTTGTGATCACTGCCAACTTTCAATCATTTATGCCTCGTGCCAATAAATTACCCGTGTTGTTGTTACAATCATTCGTTTCCTTATATGCTCACGATGATTAATATAAATGTCTTGATTTTTATCTATCTCTCTTGACATTGAAGTTTGGTTCAAGTCCAGCTCAATATAACCTTTCAAGTTCCATTCTTTCTTGTACCTACTACTACTACTTATTGTTATTAAAGATTCTCATTGTATAAGTAAGAAATATTTCAAATAAAAAATTTAACAATGCCCAAGATGGGTTTAGAAAGTTTTGCTCGCTTTTCTTTGTGGTTTCTGGTGATATAAAAGACACCCTAATTTGGATACGTTTCATCTTGTTTTGTGCTTGGTGAAATTATCTAACCCAGGACAATTTATACGATATGTAATTTTGCCAATTTATGGCAATTCGGAGCAACTTTTACTTAAAGATTTTTCTGCGGTAATACAAACGAATTCATAACCTTGTAGCTTTCTATCATTATGAAAAGAATAATCATTCAGTATCAGCTCTTCTGAAGTTTGCAGACACGTTAGATTGAACAAACTCTGGATTTAGCTCTAGTTTGCCAGTTTGCATGTTATTCCATATCCTTTGCTCATGCTTGCTGATTGGGATCATTACAGCTACTTTGCTGAAATAACTTAACCATTCTTATACCAGACCAGCAAACAAGAGAATAACGACATAGGAATCAAAGATCTAAAGTTTCAAATGACTGAAATCATATTGCAGAAGAAATATCTAGAGAAGCAACGAGATCCTTGTGCATTGAAATGTGGTCATATTGGTTTGCAAAAGTAATTCCTATGAAAATGGAGATGATGTTTGATGTTCTGCATATCCATTCATAAGAAGTTTCATGTTGCCCTTTCCCTCTTTCCCTCGCTCTCTAAATGCTATTAAAGCAAATTACATACTGGGATATTTGTATTTCTCAAAAACTCTACAAAATTATTACCATTAAGTATGCCAAAAAAAGTAATACGAACAATATGATAATTTTAATGAGCTCAGTTTTTTTTAAAGAACGAAGATAACCAGTAACCTATGCATGTACCATTACTATTACGTTTCGTTTGTAAATCTTAAGGGCTGTACTAGCAGTGATTTTTGCTGAGATAATATGCACTTCTTTTACACTTGCAAAACAAGAAAAGTAAAATCACGATCACTCACTTATTATTATTATAATAAGCTATTGCAATAACAATAAGTAAGGTATAAGTACGAAAACCATGCAAAACTCATTGTTGTTGGCCCGGTCTGAGAGTTTTGCATTCATTTCAATTCTGCCTTGACTGACACTTAGGAATGCATGCATGACGAAATCTGGTAAATGGACTTTTTGTTTGAAAATATTGCTACTATTGCTACTTGCTCACTTGCGATTTTCTTCGTATAAAATATCATTTTCGTTTGTTCATTAACACGACGTAAATGCCGAAGGGACAAAGTGCAAAGAAGAAAAAGTGATTGTAAAAATTTATTTTTAAAGGGCGTGAGTTGAATTTTAAAAGACAAATGGTGATTTGAAAAGGACACTAGTATTAAGTTAACGCATGCTTTTACTACCCTTGTTTGCGTAAAATTCGTGCTTTTTGTTCTCTTCTGCGTGCAACAATGTTTTAAGTATAGTTGAGAAGAGGGTAAAGTCAAACTTAACAACGTAAATGCTACACGTAATTAAGGCTAAAATAATTGCAACATTGAAAACAAAATGCCAATCTGATGAGTGATGAGGACCTTCTAAATGTAACATGCTATGTATATGATATGATATGGAACAGTTTTGAAAATAAGGTATTTGATATTTTTATCCATTTAGGGTGATTTCTTATCACACAAACAAATTTCATATTCCTGCTTCCTTCTTTTGTTTATCTTTCTAACTCACATCCATAGATATGTTGTAACGATTAACAATTCACTCGTTTCGAACAGTAAGGAATTGAATTTTCTGTATTTAGATCTACTTCCATAAGACTCTTCTGGATATTGTTGCTCTCAAAGAGCCGTTCTATTCTAGTTCACATCAGTAATCAGCTCATTCAATCCCATCTCATTTGATGGAACAATTTATGAAACGACAAAACCAATTCAGATTTTTTAAGAATTATAATCTACTACCTCAAACAGAACTGTTCTGTTCTCGTTTGGATGATTGCGACAGGATATGATGCGATTGGTCTAAGTGCAACACTTAAAAAAAGTTACTGACCTCGTGTAGAAGGTATTGAGTGATGAAATTACGCTCATGCATTTTTCATGTCAAATTAATCATCTTTTTGAGCTGTAAAAAAGATTTTGGATTCGTAAGCTTGTGATAGTGCATATATGAGGAGAGACAAATCAAAAGGATTTGCTGCTTTTCTTTGTGTATATCAGAACGTGATTGCCTCATCAACATCAAACAACGCTAAACAAGATGATTATCTTAAGTGTATCGTACCTACATCAACTGCAGCTTGTACGAATCCACTAAAACACTGTACTGATTTTTAGACAAGTCTGATGAACTGAATTAGCTCATTCGGATGACGCAGAAGTTTTCGTCAACACTTACTTAAATATGTATTACAAGAAGTGTAAACGAAGAAGTTTTTATGACTTCAGATTCGAACGTTTCATGCTGCTCCTATTTTCAGAATTTGTTTAGTTTTGTTAATCTTATTTAATTTTTCTCGTTTTAATTTTCAGAAGATAATCGCTTCTGACTCTGACAATCTCCCAACCCTAAGAACATTCAAATATAAATGCTTTCCAAGAACTTGCATCGTTAAAATTCATGACTCAATTAAAAGTCTGGATAGATCAATCAGTGAAATAGCAGATGTTTTTAGTTGCATTGCACTGTAGTTTCATTCATTTAAGCGGCTTATGGTAGGCGTAAAATTATAATAAAAGAGATCATTTATTTTTAGAAAAAGAAAGCATCATTCGTTTGAGCAACGATCCAGTTTTCATCTGCCTGAAATGAGTCATATCATGTCGACAAAATTTCGGCTTAAAGGATTATCAATTACCACTGGAACAAATAATCATTCACCAATTTTAACGTATCAGACACGTTCGTTTGTTGAACTGAAACATCTGCTTGAAATAACTTTATTATCAAATTACTATTTATGCGTGAAAAATTAGTCTGAAAACTTCTCAGCAACTCTCATCTATGCAAACCACGGCATCAGAGGGTTTATAATCTAGCATGTTATTAAAGCTGTCAACGGTAGACAACATGCGATCGAGTCCTTCGCAGAATAAATCTTCAAATAGTTTAATCCTAACCTCCGTAACAACTTTTCGCCGCTCGTCATCCACACGCTTTTTCATAGTCTCTTCTAACGTCAGTACAGTATAGAATTTCTCAGTATGCGGTCTCTTTTTTATGACAATCGACCCATCATCCTCTTCCTCTTCTTGACCCTGACCTAAAGGATCCGGCTCTGTCATCATAAGCTCGATAAGTTTTGATTCTGTCACTGGCGTGGGAGATAAATTCTCGTCAGCTATTTCACTCGTGTTTTTCATTTCGTCAGAACCGCTTTGTCCATCCATTGGTATGGACTCTGTCAATGGCGGAAGCTGCTCGGAAACACTTTCCACTTCTACCATTTCCCCATACTCTGCCGCCCCTATTTCATCTTCATTGAGGTCATCCTCCTCGCCCCAGTACATATTTTGTTCCATTTCGTTCCTCACGTATTCCGATATCAAATTTTCAGCTAACTTTCCGTCAATTTGTTTAATTATCTCAGAATCATAAAAATTATGTAGCTTATCAAATCCCATAAGTATTTCATCAAATGTCACCGCTAAGTTTGCATAACAAGCAACATATTTCCTTCGTTCAGTAGTGGCCCATGTGAATACTCTTGGTTCGCATAAAGTAAGGGTACATTCATTTAGCTCCGCCAAAAGATCCTCAGTTTCTGAAGTTCGCATCTGTTCCCAAATTAAATCCGCTTCTTCTCTTGCAGTCACTACTTGATCATACAAACACTGCGCACATCAAAATATGAACATGTCAATAAAAATCTAATTAATACTCAAACTCAATTGACAGCTTTAAAACAAAGCACATGCATAAATAGGTCAAGAGATTGAAGATGAATACATGTTTACCTGGATTGAAAAGTCGCATTCCGGGGTTCTTTCTTTGGGAACAAGCGTATCAGTTAATTGATGAACCAAAGCAAGAGCCTTCTCTGCCTTGCCAAAGTAGTAATAGTAATCCTTATTGTGGGCATAGAAAACACCTTCGGTTGTAATTCGCCTGGTTTATTCAAAGTCAGACAAGTCGTCAGCTTAATTAGATTTTTTTTTATTTGATGATAAACATGTATATGATTTTTGTATTTCAACTTGTAGCGTAACGTAAGATGAGAGCTGTGTGCTCGATATTTGACATGGGCTCAGTAAAGAGGAACATTGCCTGAAGCTATTTAAACAATTTTAAATTCACTATCACAGAGGAAGAATATAGCATATAGCATAAGTGAGAACGAAACCAAAATTCTAACGGTTCCTTGCCACCTTCATTAAATAAACATTCAGACCAAGCATATTTTTTGCCAGTTGCAAGTCAACATAACACAAACATAACATTACTTGTATGCCTAGGGGTAATCTCGTGAAAGAGCTTGGTTCGCATGATTGAGGAGTTCAGTCGGGGAGACCATCATTTTGTGCAAGATCAATTGAAAATCTAGGTAGGTCAGGCTCTGTCTCTGCCTTGGTCTCATCTCAGCAATCATTGAATGATTTTTTAACGAAGCTCACACTAATATTTGAAGTTTACAAGCTATTGTGATAAGGATTATCGGTGAAGTGTAAGGGAAATTTTATATCTCGTGAGGCAAGTAAATCTTAAATCATCACGAATCAGGACGATGCTACTTACTGTGTTGCCAGTAAATTTACCAAAGCCGATTTTGCAATGCTCTTAGGTATCTGACTAATGTATGATTTTAAAACTCACCCATTTGGCAAGGAGCTTACATAAGGTGACAAAGGATTGTTATGTGTCGCGCCCCATAAAGATTGATCTACAATGGAATCCATTAAATCTGTCGATTCCTCTTCCAAGATCCTATCATTCAAGTAGCGCTTAAGACTCTCCATTTCATGGATTTCATTCCCCTTTTCCTAGATGGGATTATGTTAAAAAAGAACTGGTAAACATTTTAATCTTATTTAATGGATCAAACAGAAAAAAATAAGCTTGGTTTACTTAAAAAATAAGCTCGGTTTACTTGAGGAATTAGATCATACAAACATTTCTCAAAGTAAATATGATGCCATGATAGAAAATGTTTTAGGTTGGTTAAAGTAAATGATGATAAGACGTATTCGTGCTCTTTCAAGAGTCGAAAGACTTACCGCTAACTCAATCTCCGTGCAAACTCCACTTAAACCGACAGAATAGTATCTTCCATCTGCAGTATTCACTCGCGGGTGTGTCAACAAATAAATCGTCTCATGGAAGAAGCCAGGTTTCTTTGATCGGAAAATGATAGGAAAATCTAGATACTGTCCAGGTAAAATAACGCCAGGGAGTTCTGAGAAATGAAATTCCAAATGCGGGCTTTTAGTCACTGCTTCGGTAGCGTCCATATCTAGAACATTGTCCTGTTTTGTATGTTACAGAGAATTTTCATTTAATATCAGCGTTGTAGTAAGGGCAGAAAACCAAAAGCTTTATAAATTGTATGTATTGCATATATGCAGATACAGAGCTTATTTTCAATTTTTCAGAGATTTTTTGTACAAAATATGAAGCAAAACCCCAAACCAAATCTGATTTTTGGTTATTACTTCAAAATTTAATGAATGAAAGTTGCAAGGTACGTGTTAGCAAACGTTAAAATCTCATTCAGTTGATCCTTTACAGAATTTAGTGCGGTTTTCTTATCATTTATGGTTTCACGGACATTTTTTAAAAGTGTATGTATTTCATATTGTACCTGTGCCTTTCCTCTATCAGTTTGCTGGCTCAGCCTCACAGATCTAAAATCTCGAGGATCTTGTAGCATTTTATGGGCTTCAGCGTTCGGGGGATTGCGAAACCACTGATATCGAATCGCCGTAGTGCCTTCATTTTTCAATATGATAGATTTCAAATCCTTGCATTCTGTCGGCACAAAATGAAAGGTATTCTATTGTACATGGTCTCATTAATTCATGCAATATATAAACCAAGTTCGGCACTTATGAGCTTAATCAAATTCTAGCTTAAGGCATGAAAAAAACTGATTGAACATACTAGTGGTCACTGAAAATTGATGGTTTTCATCACATAAATAACTCTCCACCGATGAAGTTCCTACAGCCGCTGGACTGTTGATGAAATGGGGCATTTCTGAAGTAGATTTGGAAAATGCTAGTACGATTTCAGCAGATTCACTTCTGATTCGTAAAATAGGTCCACGCGTCACCATGTAGTATTCTTTACTATTATTTCTACATCAATCAAACATCAATGATCATATACATTTCCGTCACTTTGCCGCCATCAAATAGGACTGAGTCATACCTATCGTCGTAAGTTGCAGTGGATATCGAATCGCGAGATAATGCAGTTCCTGACTCATCGTCATCATCCTCAGCATTACTAAACACAAGTTGTGGAACGGTCATGTCAGCTCCTTTCTTGTACCCCATTTTTCTTTCCGAAGGGCTTTCTTTCATTCCAACCGGCTAATAAAATCCATTGATAATCGTTTTGGGCAATACGTTTTGTGAAATTAAAATTAAAATAGAAATAAGAAACTCACCTTAAAAATTAGATTATCTGGAACTGGATCGCTTTTACCATATACATTAATATCACACTCTAGCATATCTTTCGTTTTTTCAACATGTTTCGAAGTGGACCACTTTTCCTCCCAATTAAAACCACCGCCACCCTTGGCACTTTGCACACTTTTAGTACCAGTAGCATTGCGTGAACCTATACGTCCTTAAAAGGACAACAAATGCATCAAAAAAATTTTAGTGGAGTGCTTAATGTACCCCGAGTAATTGTGTAGCATGAAACTAATTTATGCAATACCAGGTGGCCCTTTTCTAGGAGCCAAGCTAATTTCGTTCCGAATGTAATTCGGATATCTCTGCTTTTTCATCTCTGGGTAATCACGAAGATACCGTTTAGTGATGACTTCCTGAAAAGTTCTTTCTCCACCACAAGGCTTTCCTGGTCGTATGCCATCCGGAAACTGCGCATTCTTTATGTAATACCCGTTCAAGTGGTAGTTGTGAAGTGTTCGATCGAATAATTCTTTATCCTCTTTCTTGTAACGGTAGGATTCTCCACTTGTCATTATGGGAGGACGGGGCTCCCATTTCCGTCTTGCTGTAATTGTATTGTAAGTCTGTCGCCATATATAACACCATCTTTGCCAGTTTTTAAGGTGTCGCGAAGTAGTTGGTTTTGCTGGGTTTCAATAAAGTAATTGCACGATCAAAATTGGAATTCATTTGTAGTTGTAGTGAGACTATTGCAGATAATGCGTACCCAAAGCTGGAGGTTCCTTCTCAATTACCAATTTTTGAGGTCGTGCTAACGTGCATTTTGGAATTGGTATCCCTTTGGCTAGTACTTCGGTGCAAAACTCTGTTGGAGTGCTTAACAAAGGCGGATTGAACTTGAAGGGACACTCCAAATCATGACTTTCATAACAGCATTTCGGATTGAGTTGACAATTATCAAAGTTTGTATAGCCCCTGGAAGACATGTTGGATCCTTATTCTGTAGATTGAACCAGTTTTATATTGTCTATAAATGTAGATAAAATAACTTTTTATAGTATGCTTGTTATTGTTGAGTTTCGGCTGTCTACAAATCGTGGTAAGAATAATTTTTTATGAGTACAAAACTTAAACTAAAGACGTCGTGTCTCATGTCCTTATTTTTGACCACGAGCAAATGTCGGGTTTAGCTCATAGTTTCATAGAATTTAGTGTAGCAATATTTTTAACATTTCCATGACCGCATCTGCTTTCCAAAACCCGGAAGTTCCATTTATTACTGAAGGAGCTCAGCACTTTGGCATAAAAGCGACAGAATGAGTTAGAAAGGTGAAAAGCAAAAATGAATTTTGATTGTTCTTACGATTTTGACTTCTGATGCAATTGTTTGCAAACCATGAAAATTGGTTCAAAAGTCATTTTTATTCATTTGATATGATTTATTGCTGTATTCTGTCAAAAGTTGCTCGGATCAATACCTACCTAGGAAATGGCATGCATCTTTAGTGAGAAGCAACTGAAGGGGGCAAACTGAATATCGACTAAACTTTCTTTCTCTTCTCCTTCCTTGGAAAGCATAAGAACACTTTCGTCTATTTATTTGTACTATCCATAATAATAAAAATACTTTTATAATACAATCTATTCTCCGTCACCTACTTATTTTATTCTGAAGAACAAGTCCCATATCGAATCGAAAGATAGGTATAAGGTACCTAAGTATAAAAAGTGCCCATAGTTTAAGGTATATAAAAAAATTAAAAGGTTCTGAGATCCATCATAAAAGAACCATGTATAATGAATTTACCAAAACTGGAAAAGAGTTTTGCACTCTAAAGTGCTATGTTTATGATTAACATTTTGCAAAAATATTACGCTTTTCGTTCGAGCAATGACACGAATCCCATCATGTTTTTCATATCAATTTGCTAGCAGTTTCTCAACAACCATTAATGATGGCATGCCTATATAAACAATTTTTCCACTCGACCGTAAAGGAAAGTGAAGAGCGAGTCCATATCGAGAAATATCCGACTTGAATAAATAAACAATTTAGACAAAAATCCAAAATCTATAATAGGCACGTATTTTATAAACTCATTGGAATGTTGTAAGTTGTATTAATGATAAGTGGAAATGAAAAAAAAAGTTTCTGGAGAAGAGTCGGGTTCAATGAACCCTACAAAATAGTGCAACGCTAGGAAAAGAGTGTCTATTGAGTAGTCATTGTTTCTTAAAAACTTTTTTTTCAGGAAGTTCTTTCTATTGCGTTTATAATATTCATTTCTTCTCTGTACATCATGTTCGTTCATAAACGTGGTCGGTAAAATGCTATACGTACGTATCTTATGCACACACGCTTGTGTTTTGCTGCCGCTGCTACCTGTTCCATTCCGCACATGACGCATTAAAGAAAATTTCGGCAGAAACTTTCCCATGCATAATATAAACTTGATTATGATTATTCCGTGTCGGGTTGAGAAAATTTGCAGCAGGTGTGCTCCGACTTGCATGCAAAAAGGTGATGTACCTATGCATCTATTATGTTGTCAGTCTGTTGTATTGGACAGAATAAAAAAAGCTAATGTTCCTTGATGATTTGATGATGATGATTCATTCTTTTACAAATATGATATGAGTCCTGTGTTCTTGTAAATATCGATACAATAATGCTCTTATCTGGTTTTCTTCCTTATTATTAGTTAATATGTTTTATTGTCTTTTGTTTCTGGTCGGTCTGTTCAGTTTCATCAAGAAGATAATCTAGGCAATGATGTTACTCTTGTTTTTTATTCATAGGAGGTTCGCATGACATACATCTGTATTGTATCTGTATGCAAACATAAATAATTTTTGTCTTTCAATTTCTAGTAAAAGCACCCTTTTCGGGATCGGGTATAGGGAGAAACATGAAATATGCAAATTTTACGATACTTCCTATATTGCTTTACACCATCACCGCCATCATACCACCTATTTTACCTTTGAAAAGTCAATATGAATATAGTGGGAGGAAAATAATTTTGCCAAGCAATTGTGCGTGTGTGTGTGGAAAGGAAAAAACAAAAAAAAATGCTTTCTCTTTCATTGAAAAACCCGTGGTTTGTTGTGTAGTTAGCTTGTGTGTACATGTTTATTCGAGTGTATCCTCATTTGGATTATTTAGTGGCATGCCTTTCCTTTTCACCCATATTTTGTGCAAGGTGATATAGTGTTGTTGATGCTGACAAGCAGTCAGTTATTGGGGCACTGTGTATAAGTAGAAACAAAAAGGCACTCTAGAAATTCTGAAGAAGCTTCCTTTAACCCGTAGTTACTTAAATGTTATAGGAATAGATAACTAAAACGCAAAACAAGGTCTCTTTGTTCCACTCGTCCAGTTAGTCCAAGCCAAGCAAAAGACGACGACGACGACATGCGTTTCTTCCAAGCAAAGCCATTTCATAATGCAATCGCAAAGACAGTACAAATGCGATCACCGACGCGTTTGGTTGTTCGTAGAATTGAACGTTCGAGGCTTGAAGGACTAGGACAATGATTGAACAACATTGACAAACGATCTTGAATTTTGTGTGTGTGCGGATTCAATTTTCCTGCTTTTCGAATTTATACTTGTCTTTAGTTTTATGTGCATAGTTGGAATTTCCACGTTCGAAAGTTAGAATAAAAACAACTGTTCGGTTTCAACTTAAAAGGAAAAGGCAATCTGTTTTCTTCGTGCTTCATGTGTTTATAATTACTCTTCGTGTAAGTGTCCCACAAACTTTTGTTAGGCATCCGGCCATTTAGTTTTGTCTTTATAAAAATTACATGATAATCAAATAATGAAGTATTTTTTATTTCATTTAGCATATTTTAAACACTTGTAATTCGTCGTAATTTGTTATTGTAGGAAACGCATTTTGAAACTACATCGACACCGGTGGATACCTGCGTGGACCTGAAACAATTTTCGAAGGCTCCACGAGCACCTAAAGCCGCAAAATGGATTTAGCAACGTCTTTGGTGAAGTATTGCCTATGCCTCTTCAACTTTGTGTTCGTGGTAAGTCATTATTTTTAATCTTTTTTTTTAAAGCAGCAACTTGCAAACCCATATACACGAGAGCATTTTACTGCACAATCTGCTTAAGGCTTGATTACAGAATGAATCCAATCGAATAATGCAGTTTTATGTACATTTTTCTTTTTGCACAATGTTTGAAGTAAAAGAAATCTTGGATTTAGCGAAAGTAAATATTTGGCCGACTATCGATTTCGAGACAGATGAAAGTGGTTTGATAATTCATATGTACACACGCACATTACGCATTACATACTTCCGCACATTTTCGAAGGCTCCACGAGCACCTAAAGCCGCAAAATGGATTTAGCAACGTCTTTGGTGAAGTATTGCCTATGCCTCTTCAACTTTGTGTTCGTGGTAAGTCATTATTATTAATCTTTTTTTAAAGCAGCAACTTGCAAACCCATATAGGGCGCATACACGAAATCATTTTACTGCAGAATTTGCTAAAGGCTTGATTACTAATTTATAATGAATCCAATCGAATAATGCAGTTTTATGTACATTTTTCTTTTTGCACAATGTTTGAAGTAAAAGAAATCTTGGATTAAGCGAAAGTAAATATTTGGCCGACTATCGATTTCGAGACAGATGAAAGTGGTTTGATAATTCATATGTACACACGCACATTACGCATTACATACTTCCGCTAAAACAAAAAACTTGACTTTTCCAAGCCAAAGCTACAGGGTTAGGAACTTTTCATTTCTTGTGAGTATAAGCACGTGTGGTAAAACGCAAGACCACGACCCATTATATTGCCCTCTTGCACGCTTTTGAATGAGAAAACGAAGCAGGTGAAAGCTGGCCAAGTCAGATTCATATCGCAGTAATAATAATATATTTTGGTTTATGATGGAAAATAGAAGGTAGGCGTATTACGTAAAGTTAGTTGGAGAACTTCGCGTTTTTATTTCCATCTACTACTAGACGTTATCGCGAACGAGGTCTAGCATAGGAAAATTACACAAGGCTGGCTGGCAAATTACAAACCTTGGCTGGTTTTATAGCTTTGCAAAACGAGCAAAGGCTTATCGCATTGCGTGTGTATGTGTGTGTGTGTGATATGTGTGCTTATAAAATGCCAAATACTATCACGCATAAAATGTATATATTTCTTTGTTTCCATTTACAAGTCGAGAGTTGGTCCCAGCAAACTTAGTAATTATTGTTTGTGGCATATCTTGGGGTTTAAAGTCATTGCTTTTGGAAATGCGTGCAATAGTTGAAGCCGGTCTCAACCGTTTTGACAGAGTTTTGTATCGCTTTTGACGTTTTGCAGATTGCAGGCATTGCTCTTCTCGGATTTGGAATATGGCTGGCAGCGGATTACTCGTCGATCGTCACGTTGTTGAAGTTCACCGACCACGACACAATCAAGGTACGTTTGCTCACTCAAAATTAAAGTCAGCCATTTACTATTTACTTACCATGAAACCAGTCTGCCAAAATCTGAATATTTCTACTTCATTTTTAGGAATATGGATCAGCAACCGTGATTGAACAACTAGGCTATGTCCTCATAGCTCTTGGTGCGTTCATTTTCTTGATCAGCTTTCTCGGTTACTGTGGAACAATCAAAGAATCTCGCATCCTCCTTGGTGCTGTAAGTAAAGTTCAACTAAATTCAATATTTTCAAGACTTTGTGTAAGCTATCGGGATTTCATCTACTTTTGTGTGTTCTTGCAGTATGCATTCTTCTTGACCTTAATTTTCGTCTTGGAAGTTGTCTTGGTCATTCTTGTTGCTGTTCACCGAAAGGAGGTATGCCACTAATTCACCCAAATATCCCAGTTTATTTAAGGCATCTAGTTGCGTTCTGTGGAATTTCTCATTTGTTATACCTAAACTTTTCCTTCATAGGTGGAGATTGAAAGCCGAGGAATTCTTGTTGACAGTATTCAACGATTCTACACTACCCGTGAGAAGGCTAACGTATTCACCGTCACATTTGATCTGGCTATGGCTCAGGTTAGTCTCTCACTGCATTTTAAAAATCGGGGTTATTATTTGCGCCAAATTGTTACAAAACTTATTGCTATTTGTGATTTTGCAGGGCCAATGTTGTGGAGTGAACAACTTCAGTGATTTTGAATCCGCCACACAGTTCCAAAACAATAAAACCAAGGATCAAGTCATCCCGATTGCCTGTTGTAAACTTGAAGGGAATCCTCTCAATTTCAAACCCAAGGATGAGACCTGCATAACGCATCCATCGAAATCCAATTCCAACTTTCAGCAGGTTTGTTCGTAATTCTGTTGGAAGTAATTGTACGGTTTAAACAAATTCTTGTTTTGATATGCAATTAGTCGAATTTTATATTTCAGGGATGCTTTGATTCTCTTATCCAAACACTTCATGATAACTTCAACATGGCTATCGTAGCGGGCGTTGTTGTGGCGCTGATGCAGATCATCGCGGTGGTCTTCGCCATATGTGTCTACAAGGCAGCTTACTACGACTACAAATAACCTTATTACCCATACATCTTTCACAAACAAGAAAACGCCCTGCAATGATGATTTAAAGCTACTACAAGTACCATGAAGATTTTAAGAAGATGCCAAATGTCGGCGAATCCATTAAGTTCATTATTTTTAGACATGCATCATCATTACATATTATTATTCTTTCGTAATAGGTTAAAATGAATTGATCTGTATGATATGATCATATTGTTTTTAAGTATTTGTTATCACAAGTATTGTTATTTTCTTGTTCTTTCTGCCCGAATGGTTTTAAAATAATATATTTGGTTAAATTTGGTTATGAACGAAATGAATGTTTGTTAATCAATTCTGTTTTTGTACAAAGATTTTCCTTCTAGCTTACTTTATTAAATCAATAGAATAGGCATGTGTAAATATTAAGTTTTGTAGGTTCCTAAATAGTGTGGTGTGATGTAGAGGTAGTGGTATATCCCTTTGTGTGAACCAATTAAATGGACATTCCATGCTTTAGGACGCTATAATTCTTTTCATACGAATAGTACAAGATTACAAGCCACATTACTGATCGTACTGCCACCTCCTCCATTCGAATTGCCCTACGACAATCTCTATATGTAAATTTGATGTAAAGTTGAATGTGTAGCTAGTACAAGAATTATAGTATGCATAATGATAGCATTAATTAAATATGTTATGAATTTTAATCCTAGCTTTAAAAATAATGAAAATAATTATTCTGAAACTTTACAAACATTTCTTAGTGTAGGTACAATATGTAGGTAAAATTAAATACGTTTGATAAATGTTAAGCTGCGTCGACATTAGCATTTGCAGTAGTATTTGGCTTTATTTTCCTCAACTTTAAACATCTTAAAAAATGATTTACCTGTTTCTTTGAATGTGCGCAAGTTGTCTTAAACTAAAGCAATGAATTTTATAGAAGTGTACGAATACAGAAAATTCAACAAGAGCATGTGGATTTATTTTATTTATACATTTCCGTTATAAAATGCTCGAAGAAATTATTTAATTCAAAACATATTTGGTTACTCCGAGATTAATTTTGAGAAGATCACAATTTTGATACGTAAGGTAGTGGAAAGTGTTTAAAGGTGTGAGTCATATACTTGACTTATAATGAAGATTATTTGATACGTGTCATTAGTCTTTAGTGTTCAATTGTGTTTACACCCTACGATTTGAAAGTCAAGGTTCTATTGGTCAATGAGACCATAAGAACGGGGAGATTTTAATTGAATTTGTTAATGATTTTACATAATATTAAGTCCTACTTATTTTCATCAAAATGATATGCTTGAGTAGTTATTAATCCGTCATTAACGTAAGTATTATGTATAAATAAAACATTGTATTACAAACAAACTGATGGAATTTATTGTTGAGAGCACAAATGAAATGATGCGATGTGCATATAATAAATTTAACAGCTATTATTATTATGTATCAGATAATTTAACTATGATTCTTTAGCACTTCTTGTGATTAGGTACATGATTTCTTTGAAAATCTAAGATCCTTAAATTCCTGAAATTAACGCATGTTCTGAAATGCATTGTTATCCTACCTACTTATCCCAATGCTGTGAGCCTCGGAACTGCGCATCAACTGAAAGGAAAAAATAAATTTTGAAATTTCATCAGGTAATAGGGACGTGACACATAAATAGGTGTACTGTAATCCCGGAAAACACAACTGTAAAATTCTTGAAGTCATGAGCTTCACATTTACGTTCAGAATCGCTACTTGTCCTTCCAAAGACCGTCAATCAAAATGTTGCATGACAAGAATGAGATGGTGTAACACAATAATAGATCTCATTTGCGTATACCGAATGCTCCACACGTTTCTGCGTAATAATCTCATAAAATTCTCAAGTTATTTAATCATAAAATGTGGTAAAGCCAGAAAGTTCAACGAGAGAAAGTGGGATTACTGGAAGGAAGGCAACAGCTATCGTGACATCTCCTTTCACCCTTGAGTAATCGTTGTGGAAGGTACATGCGTTTTGTTTGATGCAAGGGACAACGAAAAGTCGGTTTATATCTTCCTACATGAGGGCATTATATTGTACGATTTGCTTTTATAGCGGGACAATCCATGATTGTAAACATGGTGAAACTCTGTTGACATCCCACATACGCAGTAATATTTCATTTCTTATTCCTGCATAATATCAAATATGTACTAAGGGTTGTTGAGATGCAAGGATGGTCTGCATTGTCGGAATTGGACACATTGTTATACACCGAAAGATTTAGAGAAATAAGCAGAATTTGAAACTTTTTCTTGCTTGACACCGCACTCACAACCATAATAAAAAGGGTTGGATAAGCGAAGAAAAAACACGAAAAGAAAAGCCAAGGATTATGCGAATGCAGGATTATGATGATGGAAAGAAGCATCTACGCAAAGAGGAAAAAAAATGAAAAACGAATCCATCATGCCAAGAATCCCAAAAGTCTGGAATGAAATATTGTCAAAAGACGAAATTTTATTCTTTCCAAGTGCAAATATCTTTCATGAAACTCCACTCCTGCAATATACTCAAATCAATAAGCAAGTGAAAGCAGTTTTTGTTTATAATCATTAAAAAAGTGGAAACCCGCTTTTTAATCGGAAATCCCAAAGTGATTGAGTCATGCATGTGAATTTGCATTTTAAACTAGAATGCAATTGCATTTCTTTGTTGTAGAGTGGCAGAATTGTATATTCTCAAAGCTGCAATATTTTATCAAACTTCCTTTTCCAAAAAGAGATGAACCCCTTCCCATCATTCCTTTTTTGCATAAATACGTCCTTGAACATGTCTAAACTTTAGCCCGCGGAAAAGGAAGGAGAAAAGGAATGAAAAGAAAGGAAAATTTGAACATTTCCCACAGGGAATGCGTAACAAGGCGTATGATGCTTTTTTGGAGAGGTACGTTCAATGAAATACCTCTACTTTACCTCCCTCCACTTCCACCATTACCAACGAACCACACCACACTTACTTATACCGGCAGGCATGCTTTCTCCTACTTTCAGTCGACCAACGAACCACATCTCACTCAACCCGAAAAAGAAATTTGCTTACATTTTTAGGAACAAGCGATGAGTCTATGGAAAGAACGAAATTGGAATAAAGAATGTGCATGACATTCACGTAAGACGTTCATAAAATATTTCACACCGCTAACCACACACTATCATGCTTTCTTATAAGCATAAATTTCGTCAAGAATGGGGAGAAAAAAGCTAGACAATAGACAATGGGGATGAAGAGGGGAATGGAGATGAGGAAGAGAACTGCAAATGACTTCATATTTAGATTTACCATTTACAACGGAATCTGTTGGAAGGTGGAGAAGAGAAAGCTTGCTAGTTTTAAGCACTGGTCACCCACCCACAATCTTCTCAGGATTCAACCGCTTGTAGTAACTTTACTTACATCAATTCCCCCTAAAACCTAGAAATAAAATTTGGGGTAGATGCATTGTATTAAAGAGGCATTTTCTTCAGGGAAGCATTTACCATTTTTATTGAGTTTAGCCGGAATAATGGACAAGATTGAGCAAGATTGAATGAGTCAGCCATACAACAACTTTTATGTATACTATGCAATTGTAATCTTTTAAAGAGGCTACACATATTTTGTATACTTTGCATTTAATTTACAAAACTAGCCGTGGAATAAAGAGATGCGGCAAACGGATTAAAGACCCAAACCAAAAGCAGTAACATTAAGAAAGAAGTCTTACCAACCATGTGGTCAAGGTACAATGCTGGACTGGAAAGTATTCTATGTCCAAAATTAATAACATCTAATCTTGACCTCGTCAGTAATTTCAAGAAGCATATAAAAATAGGAAAATGTACTCGGTATTTGGTGTAAGTTTAAGAGATATTTCAAAGAAAAAAGTCGTGGGATAAATTCTAGCCTCTTCTCCTGCTCTCATTCCATTTTTCTTTTTCTTTACTTCCTTCTTGATCCCATTTTTCCTCTCTGTTAAGCACATCAAAAGATACGTACGTACGTATGTTCAAGCCAAGCAAGAGTACATTTTTCACTTGAGTTATAATATCATCAAGACTTTTCTCCATTTCAGTTTTGATATGAATAAGTTTTTTCCCTTATAAGCAAATAAGTTTGGGGCTAGAGTGTACTTGAGGAAAGTTGAGGGAACGCTTTAGAAAATATTCGAGGATTATCTTAACTTTTTTTCTCGAAACGAGTGTGCTCACCTTCCCATGAAATTTCGGCAACGACATGCCTCAGGTTCTACCTTTCTAGGCGAATTTTTTTGGGGGTGATAACATCTTTGGCGAAGGCTCAAACTCAACAAATGGAAAAATATTTAGGATATTATTGAAATATTCAAAATGGAAAAAGTCAGGAGGGGAAAATGCATTATTTTCAACTTTCTCAACTTTTTATGGCTGAAAAGTAGAGGTAATGATAAACAAGCTCAATATCGCCACTTTTCTTGCTTACCTTGAAACCTCACCAAGGGGAATGTCGACCATTTGAGGAAAAACTCATAAGCTGTATCAATTTATTCTTTTCGTTTCACTAAACTTTCACGGCAAGGGAGATATGAATTCTTTCTTCCAGCGTTGCCGGACTTTATATGATTGTCTACCATTAAATGTAGAGTCTTGTTCAATTTACGGTTTAATCCTGGTTTGCCCTTCAGAAGTTGGCGATCCGGTAAAACTGGACGAAAAGTTTCGACAGAATTTTCAACTGTCAGGGCATCCCCTCTTCTCATCATCGCCAGTTTCTTCAAGCCAACTTCCCGCTCACCACGTTTTTGTACAATTTTCACTTTCCAGTAAAAATTGAACTTTTTCCTTCTCTAATACAATGAGAGAGGGGCTAGTTGGCAAATTGGGGAAATGAAATAACTACATGCTATGTTGCTCCCATACTGTTCCTGAGTTATGTCCATACTA
Source organism: Seira musarum (assembly GCA_027743895.1). Classification (NCBI taxonomy): domain Eukaryota; kingdom Metazoa; phylum Arthropoda; class Collembola; order Entomobryomorpha; family Entomobryidae; genus Seira; species Seira musarum. The sequence goes on from JAHZMX010000505.1 coordinate 23,293, forward strand.
AACCTTATACTTTTTCTTGAAGTGAGAAGCTCGAGAGAAGGACACGCAGTATCGTTATGTAATGCTTTCCCTACAATAGAGCATAGACGATGTTGATATCCAATCCCCTGGTGGATAGATAGTAAGCTCGTTTTCTCTGTATGACTGGTTGAGCAAACTGATGGAAAAAGAAGAGTCAAGTTAACGAAACGCAAAGGGTTTTACTCTTCGATTCTTTTCTGTCGTCAAAGCCAAAAGAAAATTGACTTATCTTGGTTTCCCGAAAAAATACTAACGGAGAAATTTTTACGTCCAGAGCCCACATTAGCCACGAAAATTGCTTACATACATACATTAAATGCTGTGTTCAAGTACATGTTGCAGGGAGATGGGATATAATATTATACCATATTATAATCGTAAATTAAATCCTGCTGGCAGTCTAATACAAGAATTATTATTACATTTCAATACACTTGGTAGTCAAACTCATCTCAAAATAAATTTCCATTTTTCCGCAAGACAAGAGCAGCGTGCGGATGAATGAATAAGATGGAGAAAAAATGAGGAAATGACTTTCAGCAATAATGCAAGCTGGACTTGAGCTGAGACTGATTTTTTTTATTCTTCGTTTTTTGTACTAGGATTAATGCATAAAGAGGTAGTCGAAGCCCCAGGGAAGCATTCAACCGCAAAATGCGTTTCATTTTTGGAAGACAATGACAGCTGTAAAATTTAAAAGAAAAAGACTATTCCATAAAGCAGTAAAAAATTGTTAAAAAAATTATTCGTTCTCCACTAAATTGAAGCCTTGCTAAGTATTGGAATCAAAGCGAGTTATGTACTTGGAACAGATTACCAACGAAAGCTGTCAAGCCATCCATTTTAAAGAACTATGAATAATCCCTAAAAATATAGATTCCCTAAACACTAATCCTCCAGTTATTTATTCTAGTGGAAATATTTTCTGCAATCACGAAGAAGATGGGAATGAAGAAGACGCTTTCAGGGTGCCTATTTCTCAGTAGAAATGGTGTCTGAAAAATTTTGCAACTTTTATTTTGAAAATTGCTCCGCCGCATTTTCCATGTATTTTTATCAAGAAAATATTAAAGATACTCGGTCTCGTTGAAAGAAACCACAGAGAAAATATTTCAATTTATTTCCTCAAATTCTGTTTCTCACATTTTCATTTGAACTGGGAATTTTTTCCTGCCTGAAAGCAAGGGAAACAAAAATTTTATTCAAATGAACCGATGAAAATCTCGAGATAAAAGAATGAATGTATGGACTTGGCTTGAAATAAGGGAAACGAGAAGAGCATAACATCTATGAATATAATAGCCATCAATACATAAGCCGACTATCTATTTGACAGGAATGGTTATGAAGACCATTTTCACCTCGGTTCCGAGTCCTATTCACTTTCCCTATTTTCTTCGTCACTTTTCTTCGTATCTGCATAAATATGTAGTATATTGGAACCTCCATTTCAAACATGACATGGCTCTGCCATCTAATTTCAGCCAAGTTTTATATGGATGAGATGAGACCGAATCTACAATTTTCCATTCAGATTCTCCAAACCACTTTCTTCCTTGTTTTTTTTTTCAAACAAGTGAAACCCAAAAAAGGCATTGCGTTCTTTTGTAATTCATTCGAACCGATTTCCTTATACAAGGCATTTCGTAGGAAATTGTAGTTCCGCCTCCTTCTTCTACAAAAAATTTAAGCCCNAACCACTTTCTTCCTTGTTTTTTTTTTCAAACAAGTGAAACCCAAAAAAGGCATTGCGTTCTTTTGTAATTCATTCGAACCGATTTCCTTATACAAGGCATTTCGTAGGAAATTGTAGTTCCGCCTCCTTCTTCTACAAAAAATTTAAGCCCTTTTTACTGCTAGGGGAAACGTTCTGCGTACAAACTTTCATGTTTGCCCCATTCAAGAAAATTCATTCGATTTCGCAAGAGTAATTTCCGATAAAAATTCATAGTTGAGCAACGACAAAGTTCCAAAATGGCAATAAGGGTATTAAAAGCGCTTTATTCCTTGTAGTTCCTTTGAAGGGAGTAATGCAATAAATAATGAAAAATATCATGTCTTTTCTTGAACACTGAGCCATAGGTCTCATTGTAGTAAAAAAGGGTCCCTTTCTTCCTACGTCAGTCAATTCAATGCAATATTTCCGCAGGAAAGTATATATTTTATTTCAACACGAAAAAGTAAAATATGATTCGGAGTTCAGATCGAAATAGGTCACCCGGGTGGAAGCACAGACAGAGGATGGGCCATAACTTATGATGAAATAAGAACTGATTCATTGTGACGAGACACTTGATGTCGAGCACTTAGAACTATTGAATGGGCACTTTTAAAAGTCCAAAGAAATGGGGAGAAAAATGTGTGGCCATTTTCTTCTCTTTTTATTAAAGACTGAAAGTCTAGAAACGAAAAAAGAGTACTTGTGGACTTATCTGGTCATGCCACACTGAGGCTGCTGGTATTGACAATGAATAGTTGTGGCTTTGGTTGTAGATAGCCACACGTCCGCAGAAAAGGGAAATGTACTTCTGCTTTTTATTATTATCCTCTCCTATTTTCATGCAGGGGTAAATGGCTGAAAGAGAGTGAGAGCTTTTGTAAGTTGTTTTGCAAGAAAAACAGCAAACTCTGTGACAAAGAGAAGAAGAAAAACAGGAGCCGAGAAGAATACAAAATTTTTTGCACAAGAGGAGGAAAACAAACACGGCAGAAGCGGAAACCCTACAAAATGATTGTGATGATGACGAATTGAAATTCGCAGTTGGTCACCGAAGATCTCCTCTCAACATAACAAGTACTGCATACATCTACAGTAAACTGGAATTCCTCACGACCCTTAGGAATTTTTTTCCACAGACAGACTTTTGTGTAAGTTTGGAAAGAACGGATGGAGCATACAAAGTGCAAGATGGATGTTACAATAAATACATCTTCGCATGATTCTCCTTTTTACCTAGAAATACAAAGGAAATTTCATCTTGATTTTTATAGCAAGCTTTAAACTGAATAATTCCTTGTTTGGTCTGTTGCAAAAAAAAGCTTTATTTATTTACCGTTACAGTCTGGACTCCAACAGAGCCATCCGTACATCAAGAGATGCTTGTTTAAATAAAACTCACAATCGAATAATATCTTTCTCGTACGATATAAGAACGCAAAATATTTTTGTCATATTTCTTCATTCATTCCTATTTCTTTCTTAAATTGGATATAACAAGCCCCATCAATATTTTCCCAGTCCAGAAAGTAAACACTGGATGTAGACGATGTCAGCTTTTGTGATCTCGTACGATAGAACGCAAAATATTTTTGTCATATTTCTTCATTCATTCCTATTTCTTTCTTAAATTGGATATAACAAGCCCCATCAATATTTTCCCAGTCCAGAAAGTAAACACTGGATGTAGATGATGTCAGCTTTTGTGCAAAAATACAATAATGCCCGGACCAAAGAATGAAATCACAGAGGACAATAGAAGAAAGTTCTTGTGAAAAATGTGTTCAATCATTTTCTTCGTGTAAGGATTGCCGTATATGTTTATTAGTATGAACAAAGTAATCCATTACTGAAGAAATATGTTTTACTTGTCGTTACAAAATGGTTTCACATTGATGAAAAAGCTCTATCAAACTTAATTTAGCAGCGCTATGCTTATAGGCTTAAACCTTTCTGAGTTTAATTAGCACGGAAAATCGATTTTTAGCAGACATACATATTTCTCATCAAAAAATTATACTTGGCACAAGATGGTATCTGGATACATTACATCAAAGTCTATAGATGCTAATTAGGTTATAAGCTGGTCAATATTTTAGACTAGGTTAACACAAGCTTACATGAATCTTTTTTTTTTACTTTCGTTAGTTTAGATCTTGATCTAGTATCTGCTTTCGTCAACCAAAAATCCAAACAAAAATATCATGCATTTCTTTCTTTACAAATGCCTTTTGTGTTATTTGCAAGTAAGCATAAAATACTTCTACACATTTGCCGTCAGAGCGTTTTGTGGAATGATTCGTTGAAAATTTACTTTCTATTCGGAAGGAGCCAAATGTTGCCGATGCCATGATGCGACTAGCAGAAGCTTACACATGTCGCTTTCTTTGCATTATTTTAATAATTTACATATAAACAGCGATTGTTGCTGAATCCCTGATATGTTTTTGCTTTGACTAGAGTAATGAGGGTATCAAAAAGTTTGACATGAAATTACAAATTAATTCTTTGGTACTACGGAAGCCTTTTTAAATACATAACTTTAACTGTTCTAAATGCATTCACTAAGCTATGCTTTCGTTTTGGCTAAATTTGTAAAAGACTTCTCGACTTCTATATGTTTTATTTTGATTTGATAGAAATCATTATAATTCAATTTTTAGCAAAGAGCAAGGAAAGTATTATCATTTTTTGTTTTAAGATGATGGCTTTGAGAGGGAAATAATTTTTATATAACCATCTTGTGCTTTTATTTATGTTCTTCCTTTCTTTCTAAAAAAAGTTTTGTCGCATCTTTCCCTCCCTAATGCAATAGCTTTTTCTTTGTTCCGGGAACATTTTTGTGGATTTTTCTAAGAAATCGATATGATTTCTTAATAGCACTTTGTGTCTAAGAAAACCACATGTTTTTTTCTCGTACGTAGTGCGGGAAATGCAATAGCTTTTTCTTTGTTCCGGGAACATTTTTGTGGATTTTTCTAAGAAATCGATATGATTTCTTAATAGCACTTTGTGTCTAAGAAAACCACATGTTTTTTCTCGTACGTAGTGCGGGAAGACGGCACGCAATCACATAAATCTTGATAGTTCGACGCAATCCCTTAAATTCTAACAAGAAGCTGGAACGAATCTCTAGAAAAAGTGAGAAAGTATGAGCCAAAGGCAAAATGTGTTGAAGTATTACTCGTACAAGTGTTGTAAACATTCATGCTTGTTTTATTTTACTCTTTATTTTTCAAGATAAAAATATCAGCTTGTGGACAATACAAAGTCCCAAATAATGAGTGGTTTTGGCCGATGATGTGGTGTGAGTTGTAGTGAAAACCAAAGTGGCATGGTTGAGTGCTTACAGCAATAGAGGAAGTGCGGAAGATGTTGATGCTGTTGATGATGATGATCATGATGGTGAATACAAGCGAGAGAAATGAAATGGCCTAGCACCATTCACCACTTTCATACTTTTCTCTTTTCCTCTTCCTTTTCGTCCCTTGTTAGTTAGTTTCCAACGGAAAATCGCAAAAGTGCAAAGGACTGTTGGCTGTTGGGCAGAGAAAATGGAAAAAAGTTTATGCCTACATTTTGTAACCGCTATCTACTTCCGAAAGTGTTACAAGTTGCGTGGCATAAATATGAAACTGGAATATCGTTATATATATGAACTCATGTCTTATCATCACATCACCATATCGTAATCATTTTTTAGTTCCGGCATGACTCCCTTCTGCTCTTTATATGAAGTCATGCATGATGCAGAATCCAAGCTTATTATTAGAGTTATCAGCAGCATCTATATAATTCAAGATATAC
>JAHZMX010000507.1:0-11878 GCA_027743895.1 Seira musarum
AACTTGGCAGACATTGAAGCAGTATTCTGGGGACAACTCTTTCGCTGCGCTGTTAACCCTTTCAGCGTTCAGCTACGTCGTTATTGCTGCTTAACAGCTTTATTACACATATTATTGGCACCGGATTTTAGGCACTCAAATCATAGGCACTTGGCTTTTTGGCTCTAAAATCTTAGGCACTTTAGCTAATGGCACCGGGATAGTAGGCACTTCAGAAAATGGCGCAGGCCTCTTAGGCATCCCAAACACTGACACCAAGATTTTAGCTACTCACAACAAAATTTTAGGAGAGCCGAGTGAAAATCCTTTTTATTTTGTATTTGAAGAATAAATACCAAGGAATTAAGGGAATGACATTGCTCCGATCCGCGTTCCGACTAATTATGCTAACAGTCTTCGAGAATTTGATTGTATTTTCAAAATCAAAATTGTACTAACAAGAAAACACTTTCTACTGTATCCCCCTAATCGCATATAAGTAATGCATCATCCGAATCAGTTTTTGATGCTGATTACGAATCCGTGTTTAATTGACAGCAAAAATTTCAGCGTAATTTTTAATTTAAATTTTTTATGTCAAAATAAAAAAAAATAACAATTAGTGTTTTATTGAATTTTATTACCAAAATATGTACGCATTTAGACGAGCATCGAGATCACTTCAGAACACTATGCCTGTCTATATGTTTTATTATACGGCAGCTTGGGTGAAGGTCAGCCGCAGTCAATGACCAAATAAAGATATAGTTAATAATTATAGTTAAATATTTCCAGTATGTCGACGAAGGATTACTAATGAACAAGAACGATTTTGACATTGTATCTGGTCATATACACCAGGATCTACTTTGTTGGGGACAGTGCTAAGGCTGAGCAATGTACGCTGTAGCCTCAGCTGTTCATTCATTTCCTTTGTTGCTATCGTGTAGGCTTGCTTGCGCTCAACTGTTACTAGCTAAGTAGATCCTAGTATACAGTATAACCTCCATATTGGATCACCCTATATAAGATCAACCTCCTCATAAGATCACCCCTGGGAATTCCCCTTCGTTTTTCCATTGAAAATTACTTCTGTACAAGATCTTTCTCTAAAAGATCACCGCCGTATTAGATACATACAAAAGATACACACAACATACAAAGCCATTAAAAACGCTCTCTATATAAGATCAGACAGATTTTCGGGGAAATCACTGTTCTCAATTTTGATAATTAGAAATACATTCAAGGTTGAGGAATATTTTTCAGTAATCAAATTGCTTTATATTAACGTTTGTTAAATAATTGTGATAACTGTTCCTCAAAAAGGTAATCAAAAGCTAAATGCCATATATCATTGATATATAAAATTTCCCTATAAAGGACACTTGATCTTAAATAGAAATTTCTATATAGGAGCACCTCTATATTAAATACAAAAAATCTTTCCCCTTGGGGTGATCGATCACCCCAAGGGGAAAGGTCCATATAAGATCATGATCTTATATGGAGGTTTTACTGTATGCGATAATGGGCGATAATGGGGTGGGCACATAAATCGATACTCTTGTGAGTTAGTTTTTTTTAATTCCTGCATAATTTCACATGTGCGTTTTAAGTTCGTTTTATTTCTGATAAAAAACGGAATTACATTGATCCTTGTGTAACCGTACCTGAATTACATTTGAATCTAATGTAAATCCAGATGCAGAACTGCGTTTGGGATTTGCTAAACTTTATAAATAAATAGTTCATCGTGATTTAAGCTCGCTTGATCTCTAATCCCAAAGCAAATGGTGGATGGAAAACAAATTTTAGAGTTTCCTACATAATGTTCTTGATTATATGAAAAGGAATTGGTAATCAACGTCAAAAATTAAACTAGATAATTTACCTTTCTTTTGTAAACAACTGTGCTTGTCGTGCGTGGTTACAGTTGTAGACTCTGCTAATGTAAAGAATTTCTATGAGATATTCGTTTCTCATGTCTCACTTTCTAAATGGCTATTTTTATGAACCAACTTTTTCTCTTATCGTGTGAGAACATTTCCATATTGATTGTAAAGTCAAGAATTATTTATTTGAAAAAATTTGAATACTTGCACAAAAATTTTAGCTCTCACACCATAGTAGTGACTGAATTGTTTAAAAGCAGCATGACTCATTATTTCGAACAATTAAAGATACTTTCGTTCGGCTTTTTCAAATGACGAAAAATAGAACGACATCAATTGGAATGATACAAATTGGAATACTTTGCTCATAACTTACAAGGTACATATTCAGAGAGCGGTGTTCGAGTGTCTTGAGACGCCTTCCGCTAAGGAATTGGATTATTTAATTGTTAGCACAGCCGTAGCCAAATTATTCATTAATGTGGTAAGAAACTCTCCAGGAGAATTCCTGCATATGGCAAAAAATGATCCAACGCTAAAGCAAATAGGGCGCAATGATCGGACCTGCCTGACAAACTGCATGTTACCACCATTTGGAAAGTCCTTAGCATTCATTATTTTATGCTTTAAGAAGTTCTCGGAATAATCCAGGAGCAATGCAAATGCCTTGAGAGCAATAAACATTGCAATAACTATGACCACAGAACCCCACGATAATATTAGTTTCAGGTACAAAGGAAGCATATTCCATCGTTGAACACATATCCAAAGCAAAAATACCCCTGAAGTGTGGCAGAAGATCCAGAATAATTCAATTGTTCCTTTTGCATATGAAGAAATTTCAGAATTTATGAGAAGAAAGCGTTTATACTCAGTAATCTGTTTGTATCGTGAGTGGTTTGCCATCAACAGAATCTTAAAAGACACTATAGTAGAGTGAATTGTAAAGAATGCAGCAAAATCCATAAAACCTACGTTTCGGTTAACACAGTTAAGATATATTCCTAAAAATAGGATTCGAAGAACAACTACGGCCATTTGGAATACAGTTTCTACCGAACTTGGAGCAACGAAACCCAATGGATCCAAATCCAGCATCACTCCGATAAACATAAAGAAATGACTTGAGGATAAACAAATTATGGTAGAGCAAACTGCAATGCCTCCTAAGGTGAGCAGATGTTCCCAGTTATCTAAAATTCTGGAGAATTCATGTCGATTTTCTAAATAGAAACAAATTTCAGAATTAAAGCCGCCTTCATACGTTTTAATGTTATTTGTCTAACCACCTCGCTTAACTCGGTCATAATTATCAAGCATTCGATTGAAGCCTCTCAAATCCTCCGACCGAGTCCAAAGAAACGTGAAATTTCCAGCCCAACAAGTCGAACTAGACCCAATCATGAGAAAGGCAAACTGCTGGAGAAAGTCTGTTCCTTTCGAACTCAATATGATTGCAACAGTGCTCACAAATATTCCGTAAACAAAAATGCCAGAAAATTCTTGAAGACCCCATATGATTGAGTTCAATCCCCTTGAGCGATAAATAAGTCGGAGCGTCTTGGCGTCCCATTCGACGGTAGGTTTTACAAAGCGGTTGGAATATAGAAAGTTGTGATATTTAATGGCTATATGTAAAAGAAAGGAACAACTGCAACTGGTAAGCTTCATAGTGGCAGAAGTATAAAATATTACAACCTATGTTTTTAAGTAGTTGTAAGACAAAAAAGTTTACACGAAATTACGAGCAGGATTTTTTAAATTATGAAATTAAATAAGTCGGGCCATATATTTCTGTTCAGCTGAAAAACAAGATTGTTCAAAAATATCTACCGACGTTATGTTCCTTATTGAAGCCAGTAAGCTACGAATGTTGAGAATAAGGCAAAACAATCAATACTTACTGTAAATCCGACTTGGAAACCTTTAAAAGATCAATCAATTGATAATACCAGCAAGCTTTATGAAATCTTCAGACATACGGGTTAATACAAGTAAGTACACTTATATGTCTTTCCGAGAGAAAAAATAATAATGTTTGGTGTAACTTATGTTCGTAAGAAGTCTGAAAACCCCAAAATTTAATTTGAATGTTTTACAATGTAGGACAGTATGCCAGACAAAAAAAATTTATATTTTTAATGTCAAATCAATAATCCGAAGATTTGTGTGGTTGGGTTACCTCTCCTTAGCCAAAAGATTAAAGATTACCTACAACTTATTTTCTTGAAAATAAGTTGTAGGTAACCATATAAATCCATCAAAATTTAATTTGGAGCTTTTGCATTTGAAATAAGCATAATGTCGTTTATTAGGTAGTCGTCAGTCCAGCTTGTACATGAGTAGTTGGTAACCATTAATTTCATTTTGGTAATACCCAATTCAAAATTAAATTAAAGTTTGATTTTTATGGTGATTCTAACGTATGGGAAGTGGAACACAAAAAACATCGTTTGCGGATGTGTGAGCGCATTCGCTTCTTTGTCGGCCAATTCGCTAGCACATAAACTTTCTGCTACAACAAGAAATTAATAAAAAAAAGTTTTATTATGTGGAGTTGAATACTAAATTCAAATGAATATGGTGTACGTAATTTTAAAGGTTGTGTTAAACTCTAGGTAAATTTATGCATCATCAGGGGTGCAAGGATTTTCAAGTACCCTCCGCATGGCTGTTATCTTAAATGCTATCTATATCAGTTTTCTGCGATACTATCGGATCGTATTTCAAATGGCTGCGCTGCAGCTTTTTGAAAATTTGTACTTACAAGGGAACCGCCCGAAGTGCAACCCTCGTACTGCCCCTTTTTAAATGGCATATTCCACACATAAGGACGAGATGAGTACTTTGTTCTGGTTTAGAATCTGTTTTCCAAACCGCTGCAAAAATATTCGATTGATTTTGAACTTTGTTCTCAAAATTGTACAATGTTGCATTGTAATATCCAACTCCGAATGAATATTACGCCAAGTATCAAAATCAACACCATCGCACACTCTAGCCCTCGGAAGACTGTGACATCATACCCTACAGCCTTTTTTTTACGGTTGCAATAATATGTAATCATTTGGGGATTGAGTAAGGAAGTCTATCCTGGTCGTTGGAATTTAATACGCAGATATAAATATTGAATTTAAGAATCACCCAAATATACTTGCAGTAATATGAAAACGGATTCGTAACCAGAAGAAACTTTGATCTCGTGAACTTGTGAAGAGTATGCGATTAGGGAGAGAGGCACTTCGGTGGGTTCCCTTGCAGTTAGTTTAACGTATTTTGTTAGCTATGAACCGGTGAGCTCACATCGCAGCGAATTAAGGCTTTGCTTAAATAAATTTAATTCCAAGCTAATTGTCCAGCATTAGAAAAATAGTGCTTCGTTGTTTTTGTTTGTGAGTGAGTGGAGGGAGTTTGCGAGTGAAGAAATCTGCATGACTGTTCAAGTTCACGAAGATTGAAACACTAACAGGATGTTTACATATTGACTAATTTCCCTACGCGAGAACCAACAACTTTTCTTATTGGTTTAGAGCAGGAGAAAGCAGTTTAGATTTGGACATTTCAATTAAATAAATCGGGAAGAGATTTCTTTGAACCGCTATCACATTTCGGGTAAGAAACGTCCTCCCAGACACTGAAAAACATGCGCATTTAATTTAAGGCACCGTCTTGATGTCGATGACCTTGATTTTATACGTTCTATTTATTACTAATAAGTACATTACTAACACGTATTGGAATTTTTTAATATGGACGTTGAAATTAAATACTGATTTGTTCACTTCTAACTAAAACCATTACCAAACGAAGGCGAGTGTGTTTGCTTGAATCGCTGAGGTAATTCAGTATATTTTGGCTTTAATTAAATGCGCATATTTCGGGAGATATGAGCAAGGAAAAATATTTTCACCCAAATTTGCTCGTATTTGCTTTGCGCATTTAGCACATTTTTACCCAATTTTGAGATAAAACTGTTTTACTCACCTGTCAGGGTATTATTCGTCTATGTTTACAACGCAGTAATATTTTGAAGGCAATGTACTTGAAATTTAAAAAGACAGCTTATTTAAAACCATCGTTATGTTTGTCGTCATTAACTTAAATAACTAATAATTTAATCGGTTTTCGGTAAACAACAGTGGTAATCATATTTCAAGTTCTGCATTCATTATAGGGAAGTGATATAATATATTACAATTAAATTTGTGTTTTCCGGTTTATGAAAGTAAGGCTTACGTGAGCCTACGTGCGTTATGAAAAAACACCAGAAAGTCAATTTTGAAGACGGGCCATGGCCACTCAACCATCAATACCATGAAAACAACCAAGCAAATATCCATTCGAGGATTGTCGAGTAGCCGTAGCCGGTAGGCAAAAAGTGTAATCGATTCCAGTCAAACAAACCCAAAGCAGATGCTATTAATATAAAAATTAGTCATCAAATCCTATTCGGCGTCTGTTAAATGTTTTAATATAAGTCGCATTCTGAAGGCCTACCTTAATTTACAAGGGAAGGGTCCCAAGTGCCCCCCTATATCGCATATACCAGTTATATCATCTAGAACAGCTTTTTTGCTCTTTATGATGACGTTATGCAATTACTGGAGATAATTAACAATTATTTTTAATTTAAATTTTTATGTATTGAAATGTCCATTTACAATGCATTGGCAAGAATCGAGATCCACACCAGCTTCCAGAATCGTCAGTGGGAATTATTTTTTGGTTCTGCCAACTTTTAAGACCGACCTGCTTTATTTTGTGCCTTTTATAAAAACCGAAGCACTAGCATAATTTTCAAAGCCGATGTCGACCCTCATCCAAATTAGCACACTTTTTAGCCTAAAAAATTAATTTTAAAATTATTGCTAAATATCTCCAGTAATTGCGCAACGTCATCGTAAAGAGCAAAAAAAGCTGATCTAGATGATATAACTGGTATATGCGATATAGGGGGGGCACTTGGGGCCCTTCCCTTGTTAGTATCCAAAAAGGAGTCAAATTGAATATTGTCCTGGTTTTGACACTAGTAAATACTACCGTTTAACAAAAGTCTGTGTTCGTTGGCAACCACGACAGCAACAGCAAATTCCTTGACTGAAAACACGGTAGAGTACACGATCATACCTCATGCATTCAGTCGGTACGGGAACCACCCTTTCTTCGAAGGCTTAAAATTATCCGGAACAAATTCGTTGATCCACCAGTACATGACTATAAACGTTTTCCAATGTGCAAGTACTACACACCTCCAAACATTCTTATTCGACCTGACAGAGACTGCGAAGTTGAAAAAATTATCAATCTCTACTTTCATCCGAAAGTCTTGATACTTTTTAGATCCATCGTAAACTACGACCAGAGTGGATCCAACCCATTTCAGGACCATACTCTCTACGAAACAACAATGATAGTATTTTATGTGGAAAATCATTCTTTGAAATCATATTTGATTGTTTGTGGTAACAACGGCGTTTACTCTTCTTCTGGACAGCTTGAATAGTCGATTGATTTTCACAGGATAATGTTTTACAATAGAAATGGTGAGATCGTCCATGGATTGATTGCATAACATGCTGACACGTGATAACAAAAAAGTCGGTTCAGAACATTCCTCACCGTCGCCTGATACTTGATAATGCTTTTGGTGATATATTCTTCTCTATCTGTAATCTCACTGTTATGCAGAGATCCGCACAGGAGCTCATTTCGCATCAGTGGCATTGAAAGCTTTTTAAACAAGAGCATGGTGATGAGGTGCAACTTCAAAATATCGGATCCTAATTTTGTGTATAAACTTTAGAAACAAAAATATTTTACTCTGCCGAAATTGAACGAAGCGCCTTTCGTAAACCGAGCTCACGAAGTTTTAATTATAACATTATTAGTGATTAACATAAAAAATTCAATGTTGTCGTGTTTTGCATTATTTTTGAAATGGCGGCTGGAACTTCCTCCCTCCTGACGTATTAGGAAAATAGGAATACTATGTCTTATTTCTGTAGGATCGTTGTTGCTCATAAAAATATTTACTATTTGCGCATAAAAAAATAAAATTACAAGTAAATGTGATGCTTTTGCAGAGAAAACTAAACGTATTCTTGATTACAAATAAATGCTGATGTCGACAGTATGACTGGTAAATGCGATTAGCGGGGGGACACTTCGAGGGTTCCCTTGAAAGCATCATAAACATACATTTTGGTCTATGGTTGATTTAATTCTGCACAAAATTAGGTGACCATTGCATTAGCATTTAACCACGAAAATATGAACTTATTATCCAGAGGTTTGATATGACGGTGACCAAATTACTCAAACTTACGAGTAAATTGATCGATGAAACAAACCTGAATCGATCGTATTTATTTTTCTACATTTTGTATCCTGTGCCTCAGTAAGCATGCACGACTTTTCGATTAAGTACATAGTTTAGCTTTCAGTTCGGCTTATTCATTCAGAGTTTTCAAAATCTTGTTTTATTAGAATATTCTTAACGTGTGCCATATTACAATTGTACGTCAAACCAATAACTGAGATTTCATTGTTTGTAAAACATTTTACACTTGCGTGTTAAGCAGACTTTTGTTGAAGTATTTTTCATTTAAATTCATTTTAGGCGAAGGTTTTTAAACCAAACATACTCTCAGGTTTTAAGTCTGATGGAGGATTGCACGATTATTCGTACAGGCGTGAGCTAACAAACGATTTTTGTTGTTAGCTATTTGCACTTTAAATCAATTAATTCCAAAACTGTTTTTTATTTCAGTTTGAGATAATCCATGAAAGGAAATTCAGGTGGCATATTGATCACTTCGACCTATTTGGCGGAAAAGTGGGAAACTTCAGCGGTTTTAATCAAGGGTTTGTCTGCAAGTTTCCAGGTATTGGGAAAGATCCTTTAACAAACTGGAAAGTAAGTCTTTGGGATGACGTCGAATTTGACCCAGAGAAACCGTTGGACGAATTTCGTTATAGACTTAATGCAAAAGCCGGTGTAAAACGATTGGTTAAAATAAGCTATGCTCCAGCACAACCCGCTTTTCTATGTAAAGAAATGGTGTCTACCTTTCATACAGCAACTGCGTCGATCATTCATTCAGACGGGAAAAGTACGTGGAAGAGGACAACTCATTCAGGTAGATAAATGCTATTCGATGGTAAATTCGTTCTCGAATTTGGTTGTGGTAATGAAAATTTCTTTGAAATCTACAAATTTCGGTAATTTCTAGTATTTTTTATTTATTTCAGAAATGCTTGATTTGGCGCATTCTTTGTCGACAAATGACTCCAGATACTTGATTCTTAATCTTACGGCCAAAGAATTCAAGGATCTGCCTTTACAAGAGGATGGAAGCCTTCTGAATGAAATAACCATAAAAATATTTCGCACAAAGGCAACACCAATAACTTCTGCTAACAAGGGAAGGGTCCCAAGTGCCCACCCCTATATCGCATACACCAGTTATATCATCTAGGTCAGCTTTTTTTGCTCTTTACGATGACGTTGCGCAATTACTGTAGATATTTAGCAATAATTTTAAAATTAATTTTTTAGGCCGAAATTGTGCTAATGTGGATGAGGGTCGACATCGTCTTTGAAAATTATGCTAGTACCTACGTTTTTATAAAAGGCATACGATGAAGAAGGTCGGTTTTAAAAGTTGGCTGAACCGAAAAATAATTCCTAATGACAATTCTGGAAGCTGGTGTGGATCTCGATTTTGCCAATCCATTGTAAATGGACATTTCTACACAGAAAAATTGAAATTAAAAATAATTGTTAAATATCTCCAGTAATTGCGTAACGTCATCGTAAAGAGCAAAAAATGCTGATCTAGATGATATAACTCGTATATGCGATATAGGGGGGCACTATGGGGCCCTTCCCTTGTAAGACCAAGAAACCAAAAGCTTCTGCCAAGAAGACGAAAGATTAAATCAGCCGTCATTATTGTAGGCTACAACAACAGTTTTAACGCACTTTATTGCAAGCAACGTTTCTCACAAGGGAACCGATTTTGGTGACCCCCCCTAATCGCATATACCATACATAATGTCTGAATCAGCTTCTTTTGCTGGTTTTGAATCCGTGTTCGAAATACTGGAGATATTTCACAACAATTTATTAATTTTAATTTTACTGCCAAAATATGTGTCTATTTGGACAAGCGTCGACATCACTTCTCAAAACTATGCCTGTCCGTATGATATTAACATACGGGATAGTGGGAGAAGGCCGGTTACAGCCAAAGCCTGCATGAAAAAATACTTCATGCCACGGGTTTTGGAAGTTGGAGTTGATCTGCATTCCAACCAATGCATTGTAAATGGGCATTTTAACCCACAAAAACTAAGATTAATAATTATTGTGAAATATCTCCGGTAATTCGACCACGGATTCGTAACCAGTAAAAAACGCTGATTTCGACAGTATGTCTGGAATATGCGGTAAGGGGGGGTCACCAAAATCGGTTCCCTTGTCAGCTTCACATACTTCATGCACTCCAATCCATAGGTTTAATTTATTACACTCAAATACAATACTAGTTTCACAAAATAAATGCAAAATAATTACCTATGCCAACATAAGATCTTCGTTTAGGATGGGAATTTTTACTTGGGTTTGGACGAGGATACACATCACTTGCCGAATGTCGCATTTTCGGGACATTAAAACATATGGCTGACTTGGAAGATAAGCGCAATTATTTCTACGTTAAAAAAACGTCACGAAGTCGGTTTTGGAAGTTGGCGTTGACCTATATTGAGAAAATGCATTGCAAATGGGAGTTTTCTTTCACAAAAATGAAAATTAAATATTCATCTGAAATATCTCCAGTATTTCGACAACGGATTTGTAACCAGCACAAAACGCTGATCATGTCAGTATGAGTCGTATATGCGATTAGGAGGGTACTTGAAAATGATCCATTGCAAGAATATTGTGCACATCACGTAATCATATTTCTATTGATGATCGTGTATCAAATGCAGTATATAACGCGAATATTATGTCTCGATAACAAATATTTTTTGCTTTTAATTATCATTCAAGGAATTAAAGTTGCAAAAATTGGTTAAGTGTATTTTAATAAATTAAGCATGCAAAAAAAAAACAAATTGTTTATCAAGTTATTCAGTTTTATTGCTACACAATCCTATTTCTTCATTTTTTTTCTAAAAATAAGATTTTCATATGATTACTAATACATTCACGAGTTTTACTTTACATTAAATGTGAATTCATTAGTTAATAACTCTGAAGGCAAACAAGATTACTCGGATAGTGCTGCCTCACTCGCTTATGGTTGATAAGATATATGTGTATGGAGTTCCACATGTTTAATAACATGTCCTACCCCGTCCTTTAGTTGTTTCATGGTGCCTTTATACCACTCTGTTTTTCCATCTACCTCATCCTCCCGTGGATTCTCGAACTTTTTCAAGTGCTTTTTAACGGCCGAATCTACCAATATATGGAATGGAGTTTTCCATACGCTCAATTTTTCGTATATTTCATTGTTCGTTCGTTGTGAGTCCTTAATGCGATCACATTTTTCCATGCTACACGGTCTTTTTGTTCTTCCTATTTTATACGTCCTGTTTTTGCTTCCTTGTATGCGGTACATGTAAATCGTTCCGAACGTGTCATTATCTGACGGACCTGAAACAAGTTTCAATTGCCAATATTGTATCATATCAAATGTATTGTGTGGAAGTTTTTTAGTTAATCAAAGCAATTTCATAGGGTTTTGAAACAATCCAAGCCGTAAATTAAAAAGCATCAGTAAGAGTCAGTCAAATTCGATTAGGTCAAAACTCCGTCAGAAAATGTTGACTACCCGTGCTTCAGACAGCAATATAAGCTGACAAGGGAAGGGCCCCAAGTGCCCCCCCTATATCGCATATACCAGTTATATCATCTAGATCAGCTTTTTTCGCTCTTTACGATGACGTCACGTAATTACTGGAGATATTTAGCAATGATTTTAAAATTAATT
>JAHZMX010000508.1:0-19111 GCA_027743895.1 Seira musarum
AGCTCATTTACTCTTTTTCCATTACAAAGCGAAGGTCATTTTACTTAAAATGTCTATTTGTTGCACTACTACAGTGCCTAGAGCAGCAGAGGAGAGGAGTAAATGAATACGGGAATTTTATTTACATTGATCATTATCACACACGTTTCTACTCCTTCTACCTCTCTCTCTCCCTCTCCTTCTGTTGTTCTTTGGAGTCCTCCAAAAAAGTCAAGTTTACTTTGCGTGTCTAAAAGTACTTTACACAAGTCAAATATTAGTGCAGTGCAGAAGTAAAGTACACGACAAAAATAATTTACATTGTTTATTGTTATATGTACTTGAAATGGATAAAGATTATTTTTTTTACCTGTTGGGCATTCCATCCATTGCATTGCACACAAACTTAAAGAGGAAATGCTGTTTTTTTGTTTTCCCAACGAGGCAATGAAATTGTCGCCTACACAAAATGTGTGTGCCTACGTCAAATGACCATGAATTTCGGTTTGTGTACATCATCAGACGAAATATTTATAGGTTGCGGTTGGTCGCCTCTTTAATAAAGAATGCTATATCTCAGCTCAACCTGTCTCACACAATTTATACTTTACTGGGCCGCTCAGATGATTTATTGTTCTGACCTTGAATACGTTTCTCCCAGAAAATATGGAGAAAATTAAAGCAAAAAATTTAAGGGAAATATGGACTAATCAAAATAATCGAATTCACATAAAAATGGAGCAGATGTTTCCACTCCTTTTATAGGTCATGCTTATGTCTAAAAAGATTTTAATACAAATTTTTGATTGCCGTTTGCTTGAAGGATAGAGATGGATCGATGTCAGTTGGTTATGGATTTCTTTGTTTCACTGACCTGGACTAAATTCATTTTAAACGAAAGCAATTTTTTAGTAGGACGCGATATACTTATGAAGGGGTGGTAGTCACAAGTTGAAAACGGTTTTACTTTTACAGCCCGTTTATTGCACTGGATTGTGGTTGTGGATTGGAAAGCTTTGTTATTGTTCGTGCTCCTTGGCATGCATTTTTGGCTGGCATTGAGAATGACAGGGAAAACACTTTTTTATGATTTAACCAAGCACAGTAGTTCTTTATGTAAACTTTCACACAAAAATTGTTTTTCTTGGCTCCGCTAAATCTCAATGTGGTGTCGTAATGCATATGACGACTGACGATGGACAGGAAAAAAAGTATGTACGTAGGACAAGAACAGACCAAGCCAGACACGCTGCACTAGCGAAGCGAAAATAGGTATTTCCTGTTCAAAGGGTTCAGCTCAAGCTTGACTTACTGGCTTGACGAATTTTCATGTCTGATCATATCATAAAGTCAGTCAGTCACATGAATGAATGATGAAAGTTGCAATGACTTTTTTATTATGCCATTTTCTTTTCCCCAATATAATAATAACTTGTATCCCATGTGGAATTGCTTTTATTATTATGCTTGGAAAAAAATTATGTATTTGGGTAAAGGTTATGATTAGGTATTGTAAAAAAAATAAGCAGTGAGTGAGTGTTTTCCCCTTCATGCCATATGGAAATGTTTCAGTTTACTGATTTCCTCGTGTACATACACTCACATGTCGTCATACGTGCTGTGTCCATTTTATTCCCAGAATGGACGTAATTCTTACCTGCTATTGCTGTACACTTTTTTGTCTGATTCTGGATTTCCCGTATTTTTTTCTGGGTTGGCCTTCAAAGAAAGAGCAAGGAAAAGTAATATGCTCTCTTCAACAAAGTTTTGCTAGACATGGCATATTTTTTGCAAGATTAGCCATTTAACTAGAAACATGCAAGCCATGTAGATCCTAAAGATTTTTTTTACTTCCGACCGATTCTAATATAGTGCTTGTTCTGATTTAGGCATGTGGATTAGTATTGGACTTTTTTCTACGTGTCACGTCCATTTCACGACCAACCGTTACTTTTGCTGTTGGGTCTGATTGTGATTGTGACTTGCGAAGTGAACATTGCAAAAAGACAAGAGTAAGTAGGAGTGAACAAATTGCAGTGGAAAAGGAAAGTTATCCTCATCGTTTCGTTGTGTGTTCTTTTGTAATTTTTGCCTTTTCGATTTTGTATTTCTCCAGAGAAAGTGGTAGTAATAGGGCTATCACGAACAGAAGATAATGTATCTTCATGCACATTGAACCATATCAGCCACAGTAAAAAACGTTTTTCTCTTCACCGGAAATTCTGACGGAAACTGTGTGTCGTACAGTTCTATTCTGTCAGTGTGGCAAAAAAAGAAAAACTTTTTTTGTGGGTTTCGTTAGGTTTTCTCGATTCTCATTCCGCGTGGAAAGGAGATAAGAGAAGTTTTTGACTTTCTTTTGTCTGCTTGTGTGTGATATGAATACTCAAGGATACTGTCATAAGAGGACGCACGTATTGGATTGAGATGAGATAAGGAGGAAAACGAGTTATTTTGTGCGTTTTTACTCTACAAAAACATTGAAATATGCTTTGAGAAAAATAAATTCCTCCTGGTAGCAGTAGGTATGTATAAACTTGTAAAATTTCTTTCTTTTGAGATCTGCAAAAGTGGTTTTCAACTTGAATGAGTGGATTTCCTCCTGTACCCGTATTTCATCATCTTTTCCATCTTTGAAAAGTTGTTCGCCTGAAAAAATTAAGTTTTCCTGAGGCGGTTGGAGGAAGTACCACCACAATTCAAGTCGCATTGAGTTTTCCAAGAGTTTCGAACTGCACACACAGACATGAATTCATTTAAATGAAGAGGAATTCCATGTCGAAACAAAATTAGCGTTTTTGGTAAATTTCATTTGGATTTGCTTGTTAGTAGTTTTAGTGGCACTTCATAAGATTTAGCAATGCATAGGGAAAACTTTCTTTCCGCTTTTATTGCATAAAATATATCATCATCTTTTCCATCTTTGAAAAGTTGTTCGCCTGAAAAAATTAAGTTTTCCTGAGGCGGTTGGGGGAAGTACCACCACAATTCAAGTCGCATTGAGTTTTCCCCGAGTTTCGAACTGCACACACACACATGAATTCATTTAAATGAAGAGGAAATCCATGTCGAAACAAAATTAGCGTTTTTGGTAAATTTCATTTGGATTTGCTTGTTAGTAGTTTTAGTGGCACTTCATAAGATTTAACAATGCATAGGGAAAACTTTTTCTTTCCGCTTTTATTGCATAAAATATATGCTACCAGCTGAATCGGAATAGAATTGGGGTTGTTGTTCAAGTCAAATGGATTGCAAAAGGAAATTGCGATGTGGATTGAGAAAGTTTTTGGATTGCATTTTTTATACCCCCCATAAAACATTCCATGACACGAAAACATACTCGAGCAGAGTTGAAGGATTCAGGTTGAACGGCACCACTGCACTCTCAGTGCTCATAAAAATTATTGCTCATTAAATTGGTGATGAGAAACTAAATTGATTACTTTTTTCCCTTAATAATCAATAGATTGAAAAACTGTGTTAAAATAATAGAACTGTAACGTTTAATTTAAGAGTTGAATGAATTGAAGATTAAAATGTTTCTGTTTTCTTTTAATTGCAGGGGCTCGACTGGAGGGTCAAGACCGCCATCTCGAGTTCGAGTCACCTTTTTTGAGTCAAAACATTCCATGACACGAAAACATACTTGAGCAGAGTTGAAGGATTCAGGTTGAACGGCACCATTGCACTCTCAGTGCTCATAAAACATTCATTTCTTAAATTGGTGATGAAAAACTAAATTGATTACTTTCTTCCTTAATAATCAATAGATTGAAAAACTGTGTTAAAATGTTAGAACTGTAAGCTCAAATAAGTTTTGAATGAATTGAAGATAAAAATATTTCTGTTTTCTTTTAATTGCAGGGGCTCGACTGGAGGGTCAAGACCGCCATCTCGAGTTCGAGTCACCTTTTTTGAGTCCGAGAAACCTCTTCAAGCCGTCAGCTCACCTGAGTCAGACATACTTGACTTTGATCTGAGCAAAATGACGATACACGGAAGTCCCGTTGTGCACGATCACAGTAGTCCCACCTACAACAGGCAGATTAGGTAAGTACAACAATCAAATGATTTCTTTCTTCCTACAAAATAATTATCATTTCATCAGATGTGGTCAACATTAAGTACAAAAGTCTTTTGTCAGTGTCGTTACATTTATTTAATGAACAATTTTCCATTTCATTCTGAGCATTCTGAAAACAATCAAATCCAATTCAGTTAGAATATAAAAAACGTGTTTCTTTCTCGCACGAGTCCTCTCAAGACGTATGACTTATGACAAAACGCTCAATCTTTTTAACTTGACACCCTCCTAATATCCCTAATGGGCTCCCCTTTCTTCAAAGCCGATACGGATCCGTTCGACTGGCAATAGGTGATCCGTAAGAAAGAATAAGTCAAGATATTCAAGGATTATTAAGAGGGTTTCATAAAACTTACGAATATTCGACATGACGTGTGGCATGTTCGGCTTTATTTTTCGAAGTCAAAATCCCACGTCAGGAGCAAGTCACGATGTTCAACTCTCAACAGGAGGGGAGGAGAGAGGCTTATTGAAATCGAGCATGTGGAAGAATATGGTCGTCGGTCTTTGCAAACACAAAAATTTCCATAATATTATCATTAGAACACATTATTCCTTAAAAATATGAGGCATGTTTTAAAATTCAGAGGAGGAATTTTAAAAGGTATGTGTAGTTATGTTATGTTATGTACGGCTGCACTTGCTACGATGATGTCTGAGATGTTAGACCAACTCCATTTTCCATCCTTTTTTAGAATTTTCGAGAGAAGAAAATTGAGTTTAAAATGTTTTATGTCTTTCGCTCTGTTATTATTTCACATGGATAATCCTTAAAAAAATTCCTTATTGCATCCGCGTTCCAAACTCGAACATTCTTCTGTTCCATACAATGCGTTCCCGATCCGATCATGCAATGAGAAATGTACATAAAGTTGTAGTCGAGCTTTTAGGGAGTCATTGGACTGTAATGGAATTCCTTAGAAGAGATAATTTATTGGTTTCCCTGATGTGATTAATATGCAAATAAATGATGGAGAAGGCGGCGCGTGCTAAAATATAAACTGTTTTGTGGTTAAGTTTGGTTTGGTTTCTCCTCCATGCATGTTTGTAACATTACATTACAACACAACACATGCCAATATTTCATAATTTTATGGATTCCTGGAAAGCAGACCAACCTAATGTTGAGGCTGATCAATGTAAAAGCAGCGGGAGGGAAGTGGGCATGCCAATGTCTGGTTTTACTACAGTGTAGCTAAAAAGTTGCTTCATTTTTGCTGATGAAGATAAAAACGCTTTTGGGTTGAAGAATGAGAATGACTTTACCATTTTTGTTCTTTATTTTGGATGAAAAAACGAAAATTGATTTTTTGATTCGTTCAAAAATAGTGAGGCGTGCTGAATTGAATATTTTATACTTGTACTGTAGCAATGAACTTGTGCCTCAGCGGATGCTATTTTCCTTTTTAAATGTCAACATCCCGCAAGGGATTCGAGATGAAGATGAAAGTCGATATGTTCCTCGCTCTTATGTCTTCCTTCCATGTCACGCTGCAACGCAATATACCTTTTTGCTTCGCTCTGCTTTGTAATATTGACAACATCAACTTAAAATGACTTTTCCACAGGAAATGTCCGCGACCAGCAATTTCCTTCAAAACTTTATGCCTTCATACAACAGCTTGAGCACGAGGCGAAAGTTCAAGACCAAAAAAGGTTTTACGTTGTTGTTGCTGCTGCTGGAGTGGAGTCGTGGAGTGCGTTGTGCTCTTTACAAAGTTTGAACTCCTAAAAGCATAAAATGGCTTCAATTTATAAAGAGTGTGGTGTATTGTCAATCCAAAAAACTTTTTTGATACATTATGCTGCAAATAGAACAATGGAAAAATTGTATAATGCATGTCACAGCAGATTTTTTTCACTCCTCGGCGGCAGCCAGGTTTAGAGTAACAATAGAAAAAAAAATTCTTGTGTGGGTGGGGGATTCGACTTGAGTCAGCTTCTTTCTCACTTTACAAAGAGGATGAAAATTATGATAGAAGTAAATGACAAGTAAAAAAGGAGCAAGACATTGTTCAATAAAGAAGAGCAAAATGAGCTCAAAAGGTTAACATAAAAAGAAGCTTCTTTGTACTTCCTGCTTAAAAAATTATTCTAGTGATCATAACCCATCTTCAGAAAAAGGATTTTTCTTGGTTTGTTCCCTAAAAGAGTGACTTCAAAGATTAAAACGCAGAAAATTTTATGCTTGTTTTGAATATTTCCCGACTCGAATGAATATAAGGTGGTTGAGCACTATGAAGATTAGCATGATATTCTTTAGGCTTCTTTCCTTTAGTCTAAAAAAAGTTCTTTACCTTCTTCTTTTCCATTCATTCCTTATTCGATTCCATATCCATTTCCATTTAGATTTTGTTGGCTCCGCTCCCTTGAATATTTGCCTTTATCATAATGGACTCCTTTTCTTCTCCAGCAGCTAGCGAGTGAATGGAATGCGCTGGAGACTGGAGCCGAAAAAAATGTAACAAAACAGTTTTGCTTCAAGCAAAAAACTTTTTCTTTTGGTCTACGAATATCTAAAATTATTCTAAATAGTGCATGCAGCAAAGTCATTGAAACAGTCTGAAAGAGGAAGATGAAAATGGCGTAGTAGAGAGATCGTTACCATTTCCATTATCATATCCTAACGCTGTTATGGACTCCTAAAACTACTATACCTGCGTAATGGCGATAATCATTTAAAGTGAAACGTGTTGTGTAGAGAAGAAAAAATATGCTACAAAAATAAATAATGAATGATAATTGTTCATCTGCATTCACAAAGCAAAAAACTTTTTCTTTTGGTCTACGAATATCTAAAATTATTCTAAATAGTGCATGCAGCAAAGTCATTGAAACAGTCTGAAAGAGGAAGATGAAAACGGCGTAGTAGAAAAGAGATCGTTACCATTTCCATTATCATATCCTAACGCTGTTATGTACTCCTAAAAGTACTATACCTGCGTAATGGCGATAATCATTTAAAGTGAAACGTGTTGTGTAGAGAAGAAAAAAATATGCTACAAAAATAAATAATGAATGATAATTGTTCATCTGCATTCACGTGGGCTTCCGTTTTGTTCGTTCATCAATCTTTAAATTGGGTGTATCCAAATAAGGACTATCTGCACCACAGTCGATACCGCCAACTAATCATCACTTCAAATACTTCTTTAGACGAAACATTTTTTTTCTACAGCAGCTGTAATGCTATTCAAAATGTTAATATTTTACATGTCATAATTAAAATCATCCATAGTAGCATTTCTTTTGCCTCTTGTCGTTGTTTTGTTGGAGGCATGAAAGACAGACACGCTTTTTATCACCTTTCCCGTTCATGATTTGAATTGCCTATCGGCAAGGGAGAAGTTAACAATTTATGATATGGACAAAAATAAATAATGAATGATAATTGTTCATCTGCATTCACGTGGGCTTCCGTTTTGTTCGTTCATCAATCTTTAAATTGGGTGTATCCAAATAAGGACTATCTGCACCACAGTCGGTACAGCCAACTAATCATCACTTCAAATACTTCTTTAGACGAAACATTTTTTTTCTACAGCAGCTGTAATGCTATTTAAAATGTTAATATTTTACATGTCATAATTAAAATGATACATACTAGCATTTCTTTTGCCTCTAGTCGTTGTTTTGTTGAAGGTATGAAAGATAGACACGCTTTTTATCACCTTTCCCGTTCATGATTTGAATTGCCTATCGGCAAGGGAGAAGTTAACAATTTATGATATGGTATCTTTCCCGTTAGAAATGATGCATCGTCATCATCACCCCAACCATTCATCTTTATCATTGGAAAAAATCTTTTATTTTTTTGCACTTACAGCACCTTCATAGCTATGTTTACGATATTTTTTATTGATATTGATTATGATCCGGTATGTGAAATGATGTGGTTGGACTCTGGTGAATTATGAATGGATGGATCGTTAAGATTACACAATAGTGCACACTTCCTTACTCTCCCTCTCTATCATCTGCATATTTTCCCTTGCTTCAAGGTATGTGTGTCGTAAAATAATAGTAATAGCAATCGTTTATTTCTGTGGTGGGTGGGGCACACACAAAAAAAGATGAATGCACTTTAGACGCTGTTTTGATATGGTACTGGGGAGTCAATAAAAACCATAATATAGTTAATGGCTTCGGCAGGACGAGTTGAGGTGGTTTGGAATTTCTAGTATTCAGGTCATCCTTACGTGGTCCTTACACAACTCTTTCTCTTTGAAATTGATAAAAAAAAATTTTGTTTGTAAAGTGGGCAGGATAGTTTGTGATGGTGGCTTTATTTCTAGAGTGCAATTTCTTATTCATAAAAAAATTGAGAAGAATGTAAACAATATTAATCAATGATGGAAGCAAACATTTATGCATTTTTATTTATGGTGACAGAAGAGAAAGAATCGGGTTTTTGGAGCAGTCTAATAAATTATGCTACTCACACAAAAATATCATTTATTTCTTTGGTGGCGTAAGCACTAAATAAATGAGCTCTGGAAGAATAGGAAGGGAGGAGGCACGAATTTCACTGTCATGTTTTGTTTATCAGGAACCAACTTAATGCCACGATTTCCTTCCTGAAGAGACTTAAGTAAGCAGGTGAAGAAAACGACATGAATAAGAAATGAGTGCCTAGTGCCTACCTACGTGCTCATCTTCATTTCATGCCATGTCTAGGAAAAAGTATTCTTTGGTACATTGATTTCAAAGCGGTGACGATGATGACATTCACCATCCAGCCATAAAGCACACTTTCTTACTCTGGCTGTGGTCTTACATATCCCTCTGCTATTGAAATTGTCACTTGATGCTCTGTGGCTTGGTTTCACTGATTTATGGAGGTTGTAAAAGAAGGCGACATTCCAGGAAAAAAATGGAAACATGAAAAACAAATCGAAGGAGGAATAGAAAATAGAGCAAGATATGTGCCTAAAAAAGCAAATCAAGCCAAAATGTTTTTTTTTTCTACGAGTTCACTTCACTTTTTTTTATTATTTGGAGAGATCCAACTAGAAATGCCCTTTTCGTGTTTATTTCTGCATCTTTTAGCTATTTCCAGACTTTTCTAAAGATTCAATATGTGTAACTAACAAGCATAATCTTTGAAAATGTCGAGTGAAAAGAAAGCAATACGGTTAAAAAACATTCCCTCTGTGAAGTCAGTCAGAATTCCTTTTTAGTAGAAATGCTAATAATAAAACCTTTATTTCCATATGTCACGTTGTTTACTTTACTAGTGAGACTGCTACGCAAAAAAAGTGATTCAATAGCTTCTTGGCAAGAATGATCACTGGAATATAGATACCTACCTACCTAAGTTCCAAGTACAATGTACATTCATGAATCACTCTTTGGAGGGAGTCTTTTGGCAAAAATGGTTTGCTAGAGAGGTTCACAGTTGGTAGGTAGGTACTATTGTTTTGCTATGCACGAGTCTACGTTGTTATGGTAGACGTTCACTGTAGGTAGCTTCCCTGCTTCCGTTCTTTGTATGCGAAGCAGAGAAAGTCTCTCTGTTTGTGTATCTGTTTTTTCGGGGTAAAAGGAGGAATCCACTAAGGCAATGCCGAAACTCGCCGAATTTCCCACTATTACTATAACCATAAAAGGAGCATTGAGATAAGAAGGAACATGCGCTGCTGACTAGGTACATGGAATGGATTCATAAGAGGACAAAAAATGTGAAGCTTTCTTTCACACGCACACATTTATAGTACTACATAACACGCTTTTCCAATTTTAGGCCAAGCCAAACCAACCAAGTAGAGTTCCTAATACTGATGATATGATGATGGTATAATGCATTTCAAGAAAGAAAAAAAAATAAAAGTAGGCAACTACGGAGGTTGGCAGAAAGGGACCATTATTTCTCGGAAACTTTCCCTCAGAGAAAGAATGAAAGACTTTTTGCACTGAAACAGAAAATCGAAGGAAGCAAAAGTATTTGCTGTAGGCAATGCACAAAAGAATTACAGGCAGTTAGCACGATATGACTACGACACAGTTGTAAAAAATACTCCAGGCCAGGGAAAAGGCAGTAAGTAGCAACTTGATCCGTTTTTCTACTTGAGCTAGTCCAAAAGAAGAGGGGAATCTAGAATCTACCTAGGCTGGTTTTAGTGATTGTGAGTGAGTTTATTGCTGGAGTGAAACTGACTGACGGTAGACCGTGCTAGACTTTTTGGTCTGTTCTTCATGAGGAAGAATCTAAAATAACGTCAAAAATATTGTGAAGGGTAAAACAAAAAAAAACAGTTGATGTTTGCTCGTGACTCTGGCTGTGTTACATTTCTACTACGTGGGCATTTTTGCAAGAAAGGTTTTTAAGCAGAGAAAAATTTGTATTCTTGTGGTCTTGCTTTGCCGCTTCACTGGATTATAATAGTCTTGTAGCCGCGTTTTAATATCGGTCTCTCCGCGTGGAATAAGCGAATGTAATAAAAGAGCGCTTGTTTTCATCGTCATTTTAAGAATTAAAATGAAAGTTACTTCAAAGTGAAAATGGTGTAGTTGTGCGGGCTAAAGAGAAAATAAGAGTAAATCTGAATGGTCCTCTTGGAAGAGAGCTGGTGAAGGTGATGTGAAGTGATGATGGTGCTACTACAAAACTTCTGAAGTTGAGAAATGTGAATAGCTTCACAATCGTTTTCAGTTTCATTCCGCTTAAAGCGGAAGTAGTGAGGGGTTTCCGTATTTTATTGAGGCAGTGGAGCAAAGGCAATCCTCTTGCTTCAGATATCTCTCGCCTCAGTTGTTTTTTTTACATGAAATTGGGATGTAAATTGTGATATCACTATTATTTTAGAGGCTGTAGAAAAGAAATAAAATATGCAGTAAAGTAAATTGTAGCGCGAGTGTGGTGCATGAAAAAAACTTTTAAGCTGTAGACGGTTTACGGCATGGTCTAATATAAAAGAACTGGTTTTAATGTGAACGCATCCGCATATCCATGCCGGGAAAGGGGAAGATTTGAAAAGTGGAAGCTTAGTTTTTTTTATTACTGTTGAAGTGAAAGCATAAAAAGGATTAAATTGCGTTTCTTCCCTCCACTCCATCACGAGCATTCTGGTACTGCTACTGTCATTGGGCAAAACCGTGAGTATTCCAAAGGACTCTCCAGTGAGACGCATTTTCTTTTCGGTGGGATCACTATCCCGAAAATACCACCGTGAGAATTTCTTTTTTTCAGTTTGTTGGAAACTGTGAGAGGAGAAAGTAGGCTGTAGTGTGCGTGGTTATTGTGGGATAGCATATGTACTACATCTTCAGTTTCAAAGGAATTTCTCAAGAAAGAGTAAGGAGAACTTCTTCCTACGCAGAATTTCCACTTGAAAAGCATAAATATTATCCTTTTTAGCTATAAATTGAGATCGACTTGACTTGACATTCTGTGAATATTGGACAGAGGAGCAATAAGCAATTGACACTTGTACATAGAAATGTGACATTGTGACAGTGAAGGAGGAAACATGAATAAATAAGCATAAGGAAAAGTAATGTTTAGACAAGTTTCGATGTGTTGGTTTTTCGAGGAAATAAATTGGATTTGGAAGGAATGACAGTTTACTAAAGTGATGGACCTCAAAATACGTAAGGTGGTTCTGGAACAGACGAGGCACGTACTGCACACGCCGCTCCTTGCTGCTTGGTGGAAGTTGGCAAAACAATAAAAAAAGTGTTTTCAATCTTCCCAGTCAAATGTTAAAAAAGGTGTACGCGAATAGGAACGTGAATTGTTTAAGCAACAGTTTGTGGATTTAGTTGAAACAACCCCTGAAGCGAATGAAGGTCACTCACACATGAATAAATGAGGAAGGAAGAAAAATAAATTGGTCGAGTTGCTTTGGGTCTCAAGTCCATGTCAGAGTGCTAAATCGTGTCTTCTTCTGTTTTCAATCTACATGGACATGGACAATGCTCCTGGTCTCTAAATTTATCTTCATTTCGTGAAATTACTGTCAATTTGCAGAGAGAAGAAGGAGAAGAAAGGAGAAAGTTCTGGTGTACTACATTCGTTATCCCGAGAGCTTGTTATTTATTTGTGGTGGCTTGTTCTGGTCACCCAGTCACATTTTTGCGTTTAAGATAACGCTAACGCAGATCCTAGAAAAAAGTTTTTAACCTAATTTGTTTTATTTTTCTTGGTCAAAATAATCAATGGTACTTGTTCCTGATTCGATTGGTGGAAACTTTCGTTTTAGAATCTTGCCAAATCGAGAATTCCAAAGAAAAGTTTAAACTAGACTTGAATGTAAAACTGATCTGAAGAAGCATTTTCTCCAGTCGTGAATGACATTGTAAATGAAGGAGAAAGTTGAATCGTAACTTTTTAAAAAAAAGTTTTATGTACTAGAACAAGCGTCTTGTCAAAATATTATATTTAAAGGTTCATGGAACATTTTGACATTCGCTTCATTTCCCACTTCCCTCCTGCGAGGGTTTTTGCTCTCGGCATATTTATTTCTTTCCAGTGGACTTGCATTTGATGGCTTCTGCAAAGCTCAGTTTTTCATCTCACCTTCCACAGCCATAAGTTGTGTTTAAAACTGATGGTATCCTAAACATGTTCGGTTGAAAAAGCTAAAATGTGTACGGAAGATGAAAACTTTAAGTAATACCATAAAAAGTGTAGAGTAATAATTTCTTCTTAAGGAATAAAACTTTTAGCAAGCCTGTAAGGCAAGAGTTCCCCACACGTGAAATTTCCTTTCCTGCTGGGAAAGTTGACCAACGGTTATGGGTCGAGGCATTTAATAGCCTTTCTGAGACCTTAAGTAAAGCTGGTTTGAAGTTGAAACAACAAGAAATATGAAACTTTCCTTACTTTTTTCCTAAGGATTGCAATTGTGATGTTGATGATGATTTTTTTTTCTTGAAAAAAGTTTCCAAAGATTGGATTCTTGTTCCTGTTCTCGCTTTGTCTTGTCCTTTCTTGTTTTCCATGTTGAATCATGAACGAGGCGGGACGGTGATGAATAGGGAAAGTTTCATTTTTCCTCCCAGGGCTATGCCATATAAGTACAGAAAGGACGTCTGGAAGCACTTGATTTCCTACGGGCTGAGAGAATAAACTATAATTTAAGATAGGAAACATGCTGTATAGTACCTACTGGGTAGAAGTAATCATACCTTCTCTCGAGTTAATCTAAAAACATGAATTTTGCACGTGTGCGTAATACGTAGGCACTTAAACTTAGAATTCATGAAAAACTTGAAGTTTCAGATGTAAATTACGCAGCAAAAAACTAAATCCTCTTGAGTTTTAGAGTCCGTGGGCTTAGGATAGGTGCTTACACGTTCCATATGCCAAAAAATTATTTTATGCATTGTATTTCATTTCCTAGTCACTAAATATACGAGGCTCACGGGCTCACCAATCAGCGGCATTAGTTTTTCTATGAACTGAAATGAAACAGCTTCAGTCTTAGCTTTGCAAAACGTCAGTTGGAAGGTTACGTGTTAATTGTTACTTCCGGCGATGAGGTTTTTTTGCTATTCATTCTACTAAATCCAGGCCCACTCCCATCTTCTCGTGAAATGTTTTATTCAATTTTCCATTATGTCTACTGCTGTTCAAGTATGAGCATATTATTATGTATTACGTAGGCTAGAAATTTGGAACATGTGTGGTCCAAAAAAATAAGTATCAGGAGAGCTTAAGTACTGTACCTAAATATGTTTGAGTTAAATTTAGGAATGTGCTCATTCCATTCCCATTTGAAAGCTTTCACCGAAGCTTAAGTTTCATGACGTTATAAGTTTGGTCATGATGATGAAATTCACCAAAAGCTGACGTAGTGTAAAGGTATACCACTTACTTTAGATGTGTGTGTGTGTGTGCAGTGCATGGGCTTGTGCATGTCGTCCTTAAACTTTTCCTGTCCATCTATCCGTCTGAATAGCAATTTCTCTTTGAAAATGCAAATCTAGTGAAGGAACAAGTTCAATGTTGAGCAAGCCAAAAATAAAATACCACTAATTTTTCTTGGGATCACTCCAAACTCTCTTTCTCCCCGCCTTTTCAAAGCTTCTATTCACTCTCCTATGGCATGCGGTAGGAAGAAGTTGTAGACTGTAGAGTAGACAATGTTTTTGTTAAAAACTTTTTCTTTCCATTCCTCCACATCGTATTCAGTTTTGTCTGAAACTTTTCAGTCATCGGGTCTTTTATATCTAGTTAAATTAGTGAGTTCACTTTGTAAACTATTTTTACTTGATTACTCATCTTTTGTCATCCTCACTCTCATTTCATTTCAGTAATATAGAATATAGCATGCGGATGTTTATCTTGTGTTCCTGAGCTAAAACTAATATTTACACTAGTCTAAACGTAATTTGTTCTAACTGTCGTACGCTCATCATCACGTTCGTTCTCCGTCGTTTATGAGCGTTTGCTTAAAGCAATTTTAAACATGAAGATAATGGCTATGATAATTTAGACATTTTGAAAAAATTAAAACATTTTTGCCTGTAAATTGCTTCATTAGAGAGGAAACTAACTTGCGCTTTTTTTGCGTCTTGATTTAGTAAAAACAATACGTATGGCGAAAGTGAGAGCGTGGCAAAGAGTATCGAGTAGCATGTTAACAGCAAGAAAATTTTTTATGCAAAGTCACATTCCGCAATGTTCTCGTTTAAAAACGCTGAATTTGCTTGTTATTATAAACCTTCTTCATTAAACATGTTAAATGTAGGCCACTCATTTCAAGGTAAATTAGCTTCACTGATTTTGAATTGTTTCAGCCCATCCTGATTCTGATTTTCCCAAAAAATGGAGATCAGCTTGAATGAACACTCATGATTTTGATGACATTGCTATTATTCGCCTTTTACTTGAGCGAATGAAGGAATATA
The DNA here is from genome assembly GCA_027743895.1 of Seira musarum. Classification (NCBI taxonomy): domain Eukaryota; kingdom Metazoa; phylum Arthropoda; class Collembola; order Entomobryomorpha; family Entomobryidae; genus Seira; species Seira musarum. Next base: position 14,918 of record JAHZMX010000508.1, read on the forward strand.
CTTAGCCGTAATGTTTCTGACTAACTAACCAAGAAACGGTTAAGTATGTAACGAGGCAGTACAATAGCTGTTAATTTGAAGTTGTTTTAGTTTAAAATTTTATGGACCCATTTGAATTGAATGGTTTACTTGCGTGACAGACAGAAACTTTTTAGATTTTGTGGAGAGCAGATTCCAAAGATCCGGTGCACTTTAATAAGTTGCGAGTAATAATTGCATTCTGAAATGGACGGTTCTACATTATTCTTCAAAATTTCATAATTGCGACCTAAAACAATTTTACGGAAATTTTAAAAAGAATTTAACAGAGTTTAATATTGTGCTTCAAACTTGAGAGTGGACCTCTCGTCGTTTTTGCCTCGTGTCTCATTAAAAGTTTGACCGTGACATTTAGTAATTTAGTACTCTGTCAATATTACCCCTTTGGCTAGATATATTACGGCTGTATACCTACATTGTTTAAACAGAGTCAGCTTTCATCTCTCCATGTATTTTCTCACCTTCAACAACGTAATGCGCAGATAAAACAAACAATGAAAATCTCATTTCGTCCCGTTTTAGTATATTTTTTCTCTCCGAAATGCCATAATAAAAATTAACCTTTGCCTCGAGTCTATAGCGGAAGCACCAAATGTCGGCTCAACTTAACCTTCAATATTTTTTTTTTCTCCTGCGGATATTATACGACGACAAATCAGCTATGCACACTTTTCCCTGTGATAAATAATAGATGAGTCGAGTTAAGCTGACCAGGTGGGTGGTATCAAGTTGGTAGTCTACACTAAACACACAGCGACGAGGGTTTTTAACGAGAGAAGAGAAAAAAAGAGAGACAAAAGTGATAATGATTACACCCGTTTAATGTGTTTTCCTTTCCCCCACTCGGTCGTGGAATCGAGTGAGCGAGAGTTATACAGCTGGAGGAAGGGAAGCATGAAGGATGGGGTTTCCTCGTCAAAGAGTAATTTGGTGTTCCGTGAAAGCAGTTTAGTTAGTGATGGCGATGATGAGCTATTTGCTCGGGGGAAGATGGATGAGAGAAATTAGTGGAAAGTACATTATAACTGCATTATAAATAAATTAAATAGGTCCACACTCCATTAATACATATCTATTCATTTAGTAGATCTATCCGTAGCTACTTATTGAAAAAAAACGGGATGGGGGAGGGAGTAAAAAAGTGCAAGGCCACTCTAATCAAAACTATTTCCGTCTTTCTGCGTCGCCTTTTCTTTTTCCTTCTTGGCCTTTTTAAACAAAAAAGAACCATTATGACTTGCCATAGATATCAACACGACCATGACTGAAGATTGTCTTTCACAAAATACGTAATAACTTTTACACATAGCTTATAAGTTTGTAGCTATTCAGAAAAGTTCGTCATCAGTCATGCTTCCAGTGTTTTTTTTTCATAATGATTTTAGAAGTGTCTTGCTATTGGTCCTTACTCTCATTCTCTCTCTTTCTTTGTTCTTTGTAAGTTCAAGGGAAAAGGCATTCGTAATTTGTAGACTTTTCGGTTTTTTCTTTCACGTCAAACATTATTGTTCTCTCATGCGAGCAAAAGAGCTTTGATCATGTAGACACTAGTAGTATTACTAGTAGTCGTTGTATAACAGCGCAATAATCCATTAAAAATAGTGGGCCAACGTTTTTACTATGAAGTTTGTTGCTTCAATGTTTGCTCGTGCTTCTGAGTTGCGGTGTGGTGCCCGTGTGCATTTGATAACAAGAGAGCTCAAGCTCATCCGCGGGTTTTTAGAGCTCTTTGACTGTCGCATTATCTTGATAAATTGGAGTTTCCTCTGTTGGAAATGAGTTTGAACAAACGGACGACAAAGTTCTCAATCCTTACATATTTTTTGCCATCGCGATGGTCACAAAACGAATATTGGCAAGGAGGATCGAGCAAACGCCAGCAGCAGTTCTTCTGTGGTAGTGTTGGCGGCTTCTATCGCTCATGGTCATGTAATAATAATTTGCTGGCTGGTTGGCAGGAAAGCATACTTGCATCTTCTCTCCTCACATCTCAAATCACACGCTAGAATTTTCTGGTCCGAGTCCGAGTAAGTATTAGTAATAATCATAACAATAACAGCGAATCTGTTTTTGCGAGCTGTAATTCATTGAAAAAAAGAGCATGAACGTGAACGAATCAGAGTTTTCTAGAGACATTCACATTCACCACATTCCCAAACTCAGTTGCTTTATTGCAACTGGTTACATGGATTACGGATATTTTTGAGTACATTCATCACCATCAACATCATCGTCATTTCTTATCTGGATGACTTTGAAAATGCCTCATAAATATAATGAAACGTGGGATATGAAAAAAAAATCTGCAAAAAATTGAAAAGAGAGTAGCCGTTTAGTACGAAAGGAACGACTCTAGTGCTATATATATGTCTTCTGGTTTCGTTTGCTCGTGACCTTATTCCGCGCTGGCTCCGCTGCGCTCATGATCACGACAATGATGATGATCATGATGACGATGATTATGAAGAAAAGGGATAATAATGTCATAGTCATAGCATTATTACTCTGAAGCTACCGCCTTTGCCTAGCCACACATACCAACGGAATGTTGAAACGCTCAGAGTCGCTACTACAACTCACTAACTCAAAGTTATTAAACATAATGGGATGGTATTTTCTCGGAGGTTGAGGGGATATTAAAAATCCTCCATTTCTTTATTGTTCTTTTGTAAATAACAGAAAAGGAAGTAGTATGGCATCGTGTAAAATAAGATGGAGCGAGACGGTGGCATGGTGGAACAATGGCAGAAAAAATAATTTCACCTTTCTGCATTCTCATACTCACCTACAGCGAAAGCAGGCATTTTTTTAAGATGACATGAGAAAAATGGTGAAGATCATGCTCATTAGATTTCCTCGTTGTTCCTTATTGTATTGTTTTGGGTGGATATAAAATATCTGGTTTTTATAATCTGAGTGATCATTATGATATTGAACTCAGAAGGGAGAAAGTCAAGTGAAGGAAAAATCTGAAATTATTTGACTACACCTCTATCCAACGACCTAGAAGTGTATTAGATTATATAGCTATTTTATCGAAACGAAGTGTAAAAGACTACAAAAAAAATTCCAAGTGTACGAATGGAATCACTCGATGCATTAAACATTAGCGGGTTCACTTTCTCAGGCTCTCACGTTCTATTGGTATCGGGAGTACAGATAGGGTCGTAAGAGGATGTGGATGTGACGATATGACTCGCAAACTTTCAGTTTGGAACCGAATCTCGATTTGGCAAGTTGACTAAACAAGTTCGAGAATGTGCTTTTATTTTGCATAGGAAACACTAATGTGAATGTGGTAGTGTGTCTTTGTTGTTGTTTTGTTTTGTTCGGTGTGGTTTGGTGAGATTGGTTGGAGCAGCACGAGAAATTGGAGAAGTTTCTGAAGATAAATGACTTTGTTGTGGAGAAGTGCAGACGTAATTCCCTCTGCCAAGAAAAGTGTAGGGAATAGTCAATAAGTCAAAAGAAAAATAAATGTAAAAAGTGCAGTGAAGAAAAATACTTGGAAGAAAGAAATGTTATAATGAGGGTGATATACGCTCCCATTGTCCGTATTTATGACTGTGACTGGAACGAGGAAATAGAGTGAAAGTTCACGGTGGAATGGGTAGGATCGATTGACGAAAACTTTTTTACTTCGGAAAGAGAGAGAAAAAGACAGACAGACAGAGTTTGTATTGTTATTATGCTTTGGTGGCAGTAAATAATACAGGGAGGAGCATGTAATGGACGTTGATTTTCTCCGGGAAAATACAATTAGTGGAAGTGCTTTCTTTCCAAGAAGCGGAGCATCTGGAGAGAGAAAAAGAAAAGTGATCATGTCGATGGTGGTCTGTAGGAACACCTCCTCCGGCACCATATAAACTTTAGTTGATAGCAGATCATTATGATTTTATTGAGTTGAAGTTGAAGAGGAATGAAAGAAAAATCAATTTATTTTACTCACTCGCACAATCAATCCATTTTATGAGAGATGAGACTCGGAGATATTACCTGGAAAATAAGGGAATATTATAAAAGTTTGTTTTTCAACATTCTCCATTATTGTTTTCATGCGAAGGGAAATCCATTACAAGGTTCGTTGCACAGGTGCGCGTTTTCAAAAACTTTCATCTTTTGTTTTTGAAGTAGAAGTGGTGACAAAGAAAAAAA
>JAHZMX010000509.1:0-16502 GCA_027743895.1 Seira musarum
TGGAGAAACCAAGAAGCACACCTTCACCTTCCCAGAGGCCCTTTTTCCAATTCCATTTATTTCTCCTTTGTCCATGGTCCAAACAGAATATGGAATGGGATGGGATGCATCTTCATTTCAACTTCAACATTTTCTCTGTTTGGCTTTTAGCCCTAAAACGCTTTTCATGCTGCTTTGTTCAAAGGAGTGAAAGCAATTTGCCAAGCGAAGCGGACCGAGTCAAAAGTGTTTCGCGTGGCGTTCAAGAAATAAGAAAAAATACATGGAAATGATGATGAGATGAAGACCAGGATTTGGAATTGTATCGTGAGGAAAAGGGAAAATTCCTCGAGTGTTTTACCCAGGCCAAACCCAAAGGCGTAGGTGTTTTTCTATTGAATTTGAGGTAATATTATTCCGCGAGTCATGTCATGGTCTGGAGAAAAATTTTAAAATTTGTACAAGTTATTCTTTAATTCCCGGACTCCAGGAGTAGCTTTTTTCGTGTTTTCATTCCAACGGAAGAGAGCAGTTAAAAAGGTCGACAGTCGACATGGACTTGCATTTGCTTCTATTGTCGTTGTCATTGTCAAGTAGTAAAAAACGCTCGACTCGACCTTTTTCTTTCCTGGAACCACCATCACGACTTGCGACTACAACTCCAGCAATTTTTTTTTTTTTTTTGCTTTTCCTCCTCTCCTTTTTTTCCTTCCGTAATTGGTTCAGGATAGTCTCTTTCCGTGTCAAATTATTTGAATTTATTGCCCCCTGCTGAATAGTATTCGGAGAACTATAGCCATAGCTGTAGTGTGTAGTAATGTCGCAAAATGCATGCATTTTCACACTCACCCGAGGAAAATTGTAATAAGAGTTGTGGATTCGAATAACTGGCTTGGCTTGGATTGTGTTTCATGCTCACATGTGGAAAATGGAAAAAGCATCTCTTCACACTTTCCCTTTTCTGCATTGCATTAAATTGCATGAGCAACGGAATGTAGAATGGGTTGGACTGGAATTTTTTGGATGGAAGAATAAACGCGTGCTTTCACTTGACTTGTGACTTGGAAAATTGTGAAAGTAAAACTAAGGCAGAGAAAAGCTAAAATTTACAATTACAATCGCAAAGTGTATAGGTATGTACATATTAAGAACATGAAGGACTTAAGTTTGAGTTTGGTCGAGTTTTGAAAAAAAAAGTTTGACTCGGCTTAACGTCTTTCTGAGATGCCATGTTTCGTGTCTAATAAAACAAGAATGAATTTTGAAACGTAACGTGTCAGTGTCCAGCCGAGTTAGGATTCAAAACTGGCTTGGATTGTGTTTCATGCTCACATGTGGAAAATGGAAAAAGCATCTCTTCACACTTTCTCTTTTACTTTTTGCATTGCATTAAATTGCATGAGCAACGGAATGTAGAATGGGTTGGACTGGAATTTTTTGGATGGAAGAATAAACGCGCGTGTGCCTTGACTTGTGACTTGGAAAATTGTGAAAGTAAAACTAAGGCAGAGGAAAGCTAAAATTTACAATTACAATTACAAAGTGTATAGGTATGTATATATTAAGAACATGCAGGACTTTTTAGTTAAGTTTGAGTTTGGTCGAGTTTTGAAAAAAAAGTTGGACTCGAATTGGCTTAACTTCTTTCTGAGATGCCATGTTTCGTGTCTAATAAAACAAGAATGAATTTTGAAACGTAACGTGTCAGTGTCCAGCCGAGTTTTATTACGCTCGCTATTTTGAGTGATTGGACTAGAACAGCAACACCTTTTCCGTTTTTTTGATGCACGTCGACATATTGGTCGAGCACAAATGAGCTAAATACAAAACGATTACAAATTGGAGAAAACACTATGTCTATGTCACATACCGACATACCTCCCGAGTTTTTTTATGTAAAAGAATGCAATCCGCTTTCTTTAAAATTAGTCGCTGCATGAGTCTCAGTTCTGGAAAATATTCCGTGCAAAACTAATTTTATTCAAGCATTTCCTCCAGAATTTCCGGTGGACAAAAGAAACAATAAAAAAGTAGCAACAAGAAAATTCCTTTGGTTCTCCAAGTTAATTTAGAACTGAGAATTGGATTCGTAAACGTAATGGAATAATAAAAACTTGTCGCTTTCGTTTTCATTCTTTGCTGGACTTGGACAATGAAAAAACTTGCATTATTTCCCTAGATTTATTGTGATTTCGTGACATGTCATTGGAAAGTTGGTCATGACATGACATGCAACGCGTCACGCATTTTTAGTGCGTACTTGCGTTATAGAAAAAGTGACTTGGGATATAGGCTGAGGTCATTCGTGATTTTTTTCGTGGCAAAAATAAAATCCATTAATTCGAAGAAATGTATGTGGGCATTTGCACATTCCTTCTCATGAATGTTTCATGGAAATGTAAAAACATTTTTTTTCTTATCTCATTTTTTTTATTGCAGACTTGCCATCATCTTCCGGTTCGGAACGATACCTTCCATCACATCCACAATCTAATGACTATAACCATATGAGTGAAGACAATGAACATGAACAATTCCAGAGTCAAAGCTATCATCATCATCATAATTCTGGAAATGGAGACTATTCTTCCAAAACATTCAACAGAGACTACCGATACGAACCTCAATCACAATCACAGTTTTCATCATCAACGGAGCAATATTCCCATAATCCAGATCCAGAGAATATTTTTGGAGAAAATAACGATGGGCATCAGCAACACGATGGACCGTATTACAACAGCCACATGAACACTAATAAATACGGACATGGACAAAGTCATGGTAAGATTTGCTTAGAATTTACTTTATCAGCATTAAAAATTGTACATGAAAAAATATCACCGGATTTTATGTAAAAAAAGATAAAGTCGTGTTTTGCATTTGCATATATTTTTTTCCAAAGTATTTGAAATGAATATTGAATAGGGATTAATGACATCCTGTCTGACAGAAAGTCTCAACTTTTTTTCGCCTCCCTTCTCATTTCTTTGGAATTGTGACATTTTCATTTTTTACAAGAGCAACATGAACTTGGGAATGGAGGAAAAAACTAAAGCTGAAGAGATTAATGCTGCATTACATTACTCCAACTCGAACTGGAGGGAAGCTAAGTGAACTGCTCCATTGGCAAAGAAGCCATTTATTTTCCCAAATCTAAATCCAACTTGAGTTGAGTCGAGACGAGTCGCGAGTCTTTCCTGTCCTGACTTTTTGACTCTGACTCATTCAATGTATTTACTCGCTTCTTTTCCAGTCGCAAATACTTATGTAGTTAATTCAGTTAAAAAACGACTTGACTCTTTGTCTCCAACTTTAAGCTCATCTCATCCAAGAAGAAAGGAATACTCCGCTCTTCGCTGAAGAAATGACTTCTTAAAAAAATGATGTCGTCTATTTTCACAGAGAATGTTTGGTTTGGTTAGGTTCAGTTCAGCTGCATCTTCATTTTTCATTTGGGAGCATAAAAAAAGTGTTAAAAAATTTAAAAAAAAAACTCGAATGTATTCATAGTCAAACGAAGCCACAAAGAATGAGAAAGTCTGTGACTCGGGGAGACAGTTGATGAATTCGTTGTTCCCTACTGAAATGTCAGGGGTTGTCTCCACAGGGCGACTATGCAAAATGAGAGTTGTCAACGAGCTTCTCCTTTCTTTTACACCACGATTGGGACTGGAAGGAGAAGTACTTCCAGAAAATTACATTCTTTTACTTTCTGATTGTACTGGAGTTTTAATTCTACAATTGGCAATTGTAAAAGTGCACTGGATCTGGATATTTTTTTTAGATTCCAATCTCGATTTCTGCATCTGGAGAAGAAGAAAAAAGTTTTCCGATTACATTCATTTTTCTTTGCTCTATTTCTTCCTTGTAAGACCTCAATTCGATAAGTAATTCCCTCGTGGAATTTCAAACTTCACTCCAGAATGGCTTCAGATCTTCTCGTCGAGTCGAATATGCATATTAAATTTTTTAAAGTAAGCGTTGCACAGGCTACGCATTTTTTTTACTCCCTTCTTCAATTTACCAATCTAATTCTATTCTATTCATTCGCTCATGTTCTGAATAATGAAATGCAAAAATATGATGGTGGAATGTAGAAGCGCAGAGTAGGGTGTCGTATGTCCCATCCCGATAAAATATCATCAAATTATGCATTCTCCAAAAAAATGCTCTTCGTTCTGGAGTAACTCGCTCCAGTGATTATGATGATGGCATGCATGTAATCTCACAGTTACAGCCACATCCGCAGTTCTCCTGGATTGGATTGGGTGTGGATGATGAGCTCATTTTTTATTCTGCAGTTGTTCCGGTTGCATTGCAGTTTACACTTGCATCATTTTCATTCCTTTAGCTTGTTAGCACCCGATTCATTTTTTTCTTGAAGAAAAAAAGGGGGAAATTGATTTTTTTGAGAATCATCTGCATTTACAATATTGGAAGAAAGTCTGTTCGATTTGGATTGGGGAAGAAGGGAGTAATGATGGGGAACATGTGTTGTCGATTGTCGATTGTAAACGAAGTCGTTATGTAATGTAATGCACTTTACTTACTTGTTTTCCATTTTTTAATACGAACGACAACGACATCACATCAGTTTAAGACAAACATGAAGAACATGAGCAGGAGGAGACACCCGATACGATTCACTCATCGAATTTTACGAGTGAATTGGAATGGAATTGCACTTCTGCTTCTTCCGAAAGCAGAAAGCACAAAGTGAGGAAGCATGTCAAGGCAATTTTACTTACACGAATTATTATTTTTCACGCCTGCACTTTCACGGGGAAATGCAAATCTAAAAAAAAACTCGTTCTGGTTTTGGAGCCGTTCCAGGAATAGAATAGGTTCCAGTGCTTCAGAGTAGCTTTACTGATTGTGAGTCTGATGTGATGTGATGTCACTGGATATAAAAAGGCTCGACTTTTGTCATTTATGAACCCAAATTATTCAGAATAGGTGCATTTTTTGGGACATGTCAGAATTCCAAATGGTCTCATAAAAAATAAGTCGGGATGGGAAAAAAATAAAATGGGAGAGGAGTACAAGTACAAGATGTTTTTTTCCACGAGTGTTTCCGCCTTTTTTTCAGAATTGCATAATGCATGATAAATAGGTAATATGGAGGGTTGTTTCCTACGGAATGTAATGTACTCATGTATTTGGTGACATTTGCTAGTATTTGTTTTTATTTTCAAAGTCGGATGGAAGCATAAATGCACTTGAAATTTTGAACTACATTTCAAAAAAATAAGGGGAATAAATATTGCATTTGAAATGTGCTGGAATGGAGGGTACAAAAGAATAATTTTTGGAATAATATGAAAGGATGTCAAGTGAAAATAGTAATGTGCAAGTGTTTTACTTGTAGAGTAGGCAATATATTTCCTGGGATGCATTTTGATAGATCATTTTTTTTATTCTGTATTACATTTGCTGTGGGATGTGATATGATATCAAACATGAGGTGTGAAATTATGTGATGTGATGGTATGTGAAATGAGTGGGAACAGATGGGGAAAGTGAAGTAAAGTGTTTATTGAAGTCATCATTCATATTTCATCAAGGTCTTCTGCTGAAATTCTTTTGCATTGTTGCTGGTTTTTAACTATAAATTCATGCATAGGAATGCTTTGGCTGCTGAAACCTCCTTAATTACATGGACCCAACGAAATCCTTGATTTGCAATAGTTTAGTTTTGAAATATTTTTTTTACAAAAAAAAAAAATCAAATGTAAAATGTGCGGAGGAGTAAAGTCGAAGGGTAGCGTTAGTAAACACTCTTTACCTATTTATGACGTATGGATAGGCTCATCTTTTATTTATGAGGAGTTCACTTACGATATGACAACCCATCATATTCCATTTTCCACAGCACTTCTTTCTTTCTTTTTTTTCTGGAGAAAGCTCAGTTGGTGGATTGGATTGGATGATGATGATGTGATGTGTATCGAGTAAAGTAGAGTGTCATACTCTCCGGGTGCTTTAATGTTTTTTTTTCGAAATAGCTTTCCGAAAAAAATGCGTTCCTTTGACTTTCACTTGGCCTTACTTGATAATATGGCACGCAAGGTGGATGGATCCATTAGGTGTGGAGGGCCATTTTTTTATTTACATTTTTTCCTAGAGAAAAAAAGACACTTGGGATATTTTTATGTTTCCTTTGAAAGGAAACGCATTTTTTTCCGCTGATGCTGCTATTCCTACACTCTTTTAGGCTAATGGGAATGGTGAGTTGTGAGTGCTGAGTATGCAATAAAGCTAAGCATTATTAATTATTCAAGACTTCGTATTTTCTTCACGGGAAAGGGAAAATATTTAATGGTTCGGCTACAATTACGATGGATTTCCAGTTTATTTTCAGAGAAGAAATTACAGTCTTTTTTTGTAGGTAATGGCCGTTGCTGTTGCTGTTTTAATTGCAAAAATGGGCCAAACGAAAGTTAATGGAATATTAACCTTTAATGGAAGGTCTATTAAAAGAAATTACATTTCCTTTTTGCGTAAGAAGTAAAAAATGAATTGGGTCACGTTACATAAATAATCTGGATTCGCAATCATCATGACATGTGTCAACTCAAAGCTATCAACATTAATTGTTTTTTGTTATGTCTTTGCAATTTATGTAATCGATTTCCATTTAAAGGATTGTTCGATTTTGCTTGGATAGTTCCGTCCCTTCAATTCAGGATGTCATCAGTTTTCTACATTTATTTTAATTACGCATAAAACATGCGCTGGAAAAACCGTCACGTTTTTTTTACGAAAGACTAACATTTATGAATAATTCAGTTTTAAATGGAACGTCATTTTTAGAAAAAAATGCACGTGTCTGTATGCTGCACTGTATAAATATTTAATGGTTTCATAGCGTCAGTTCCAAAAGCTTTTTCATAAAAGTGCATACGACTATTTTAATATTTTATTTTCTCCATGATAAAAAAATTGTCTGGAAAGTTCTTTAAGATTTAAAAGCATTCCAACAATTTTCCAGAGAAAAAACAAAGCCCATAAATAATTACCTCCACTTCCGCTTCTACTGGAAAAAATGCAACAACTTGTACCCTTGTGCATTGCATGTCTATAGTATCGTATATTTTTTCAAGTTGAATGACAATCACTAATGAGAGGAGAAACCACCCCGGAAAATGTTTCAACAAAAAAAAATAGTGAGGACAGGAAAGCTTAAATTCCTATCTGGAACTCGAAACAAAACACTGAAACATGAAACATGTTTCATTGTCTAGCTTGGTTTTTTGTTTCAAGTTGAAAATGAAGAGGAACTTTCATCAACTTTGTCTGAGTTGTGATGTGAGTTGTCGGGTTTTTAACATTTCACGTAGTCCATTATGCCACTACTCATTCTTCGGCATTTAGCTCACTTTTCCCTTTTTCACAGACTCGATTGGTAATAAAGAGGAGAGAAACCTCAAAATGCCATGATCGACCTGTCCATCAAGTGAGCTCTAGAAATATATACTGACTTGGCTTGAGTAAGTTCAGATGAGAAGAAGGGAAGAAGAACAAAATGAAACAAAATATATTTCCAGCTACATACTTTCCAACCTGTCTTCCCTCCTCCTCCAGTTTTGTTGTGTATGGAGTAGAATGGAGTTTAGTCCAAAAGTTCACAACAGTTAATTCGTGTAACCTTTTTCCCCCTTGTCGAGCTGTATCCATGTTTTTGAAGAAGTAGAGCTTGAAAAAAAAATATGAAAGTGGGAGAGAGGGTAACACTGGAGGCAACAACAGCAACAGCAACAGTATTAAATACAACTGCCTCGACATTTTCCCTTGTTCTTTTGGAAGGTACAAATCTAAAAACCGTCATGCTCATCATCTTCATCATCAACAGCAATTTCCCAACATCCTTCGAAATACTTCATTCTCCGCTGTACATTCTGCATATTTCTGTTTTCTGCTTCCTTCCGCTGAGGCTTTCCTCTGGGAAAAATGATAGGGAAGGGAAGAGTAAAATTCGCTCTGAAACGAAAACGAACTCGAGTTTGTTTGAATGGAAGTAACACTGGAGGCAACAACAGCAACAGCAACAGTATTAAATACAACTGCCTCGACATTTTCCCTTGTTCTTTTGGAAGGTACAAATCTAAAAAACCGTCATGCTCATCATCTTCATCATCAACAGCAATTTCCCAACATCCTTCAAAATACTTCATTCTCTGCTGTACATTCTGCATATTTCTGTTTTCTTCTTCCTTCCGCTGAGGCTCTCCTCCTGGAAAAATGATAGGGAAGGGAAGAGTAAAATTCGCTCTGAAGCTAAAACGAACTCGAGTTTGTTTGAATGGATTGGAACTGCAGCCCATTCCACTTCCACCCTTCATAAAATATGCAGAACTGTTTGAGCTTTTACGTAAAAACGTATATCCAACTTGTTTGTTCTTATTTTCCCCATCCATCACATCAGAACACAACACAACAAGGCATCCGGTGTGCGGTAATGTGATCACAACAACACAACAGAAAAACAATCATGATATGATGATGCAAACAATGCGAATATTTTTGGAAAAGGACTTGAAGCTTTCGAATTCTAAATTTAGATTTTCAGTAAGCCAAACCAAGCCACAACTACACTCCGAGTTCCGGGAACTCGTATTGTTTTAACCCAAATAAAATGCATTTTAATACTTTCCCAGAAAAAGTTTGATTGAATAGAAAGTTAATCCTTTCCTCTCACCTTTCACATTTTTTATGTCGAATTAAACTGAATGAATGCATATTTGAATTTGGATGAGTCTAAAAATAGAGACGAAGGAATTACGGCACGATTGTGATGACAGTGGTGGACGTGAATCAGGATCTATCTGTCTGTGGGGCATGGTATCATGGCATATGGCACGAATTCGTTAGAGTTAATCCCATTCTAATGACGATGACGTGAGTGAATGAGTGCTCCTTTCATTCTCGGGGAATGGAAAGGGAATTTACACGGTTCCATTGAAATAATGAGTTCATAATCCCCTTGTTGATGTTTCCTTTCTCCAACACGTCACATTCACATCCTCCTCTCCAGCACTCTTCATTCATTTTCTCCAGTGAATTCCTGATCATATCATACAAACTGTAAATCGAATTGAGCTCTTCTGCAAAGGTACACGTGCGTGAGTGAACAATGCTACTTCCAATTTCAAGTTTTTACCTTTCCCCTTACTGGTCTGGTCTGGAGATAATGTCCATGGTTCAGTGCGTCTATTCGACCAGTTCTTAGTGATTTATTTTATCAAGAGTCGTATCGTATAAGCCAAAGTGCACACAAGTTGAATCGAATAGAATGTTTTACATTTCCGGAATGAAAGAGTTACTCTTTGGAAATGGAAATAATAACCGTCTTTGATTTTTGGATTTTCAATTGTAATCCAGTCCAAATAATAATCCGCTTGTTTGCATTTCCATTTTGAATTGAACTCATTCAGTTTTTCAAAATAGATTGTTGCAAATCAGCTATTGAACATTGAACTTTATGAAATGAATGAATGCATTCATGGTTCACTGAACTGGACTGGATTGGAGTAGATGAATAAATATGGCCATGACATTGTGATTGTCATTGTTATTTTCTCATTTCCATTTTCCATTCGTTTCTCATTAAACATTTACGTTTTCACTTTGAAAGAAGGACCTTGCTTATTGTGATTGGGAGGGAATGGAATTGGACTGAATGACTGAACTTTTCAAAGCGAAAACATTTAGTGGGACCATGTGGTCTAATGGTTAAGACACGCACCTTACATAGGTGGTCAGGCCACTAGCTGTAGTAAGGTTTGTGAGGCTCTGCGATAGTCGCGATTGTGCGTACGTTAGCGAGCCAATCGGCGCTAATACTAGTGGCCTGACCTGGCCAGCGACGGTAAGGGCGAAATTCTGACATGGCCCCCAAATTTTTTGTTCCAAAACGCACATGAGTACTTCAAAACATGGAATACTTTTTAGTCAGATTCTGGAGAAGGTTGAAGTATTTAAAAAATCACGCCTGAAAGGTATATTGGACTGTGTGGTCTAGAGGCTACGCCTTGTTCTTCTGGAGAGTACTTGAGTCGTGTCACTGACCGACATGAAGTTATGTCTGGGGAGTTCGTGCTTTTCAGTTAAGCTGGTAGGCAAAAGTCACATTTCTGATGACGCTTGTGGTGTCACAGACCGGGGTCCCGGGTTCGAGTCCTGGCACAGTCCAAAATTTTTTGTTCATGATTTTTACAGTATTTTTTTTTCCAGTGCATTTTTACAAATCATGATGATTGACGGAAGTAAATAAGGCACAATTTATTGATCTGTTTTGGAACATTCGCTGCCACGAAAATGACGGGTGACATGCTGCCTGACAATTTATTTCTGACTTTTCCACGTTCTTGATTTTGCTAAAATTGAAGGAATGAACAGAACAAACGATCGCAAAATGTGGGAAACGGCTGTCTCAATTTTTATTTGCAAGAAATAAAAAAACGATCGTTTCCCAATACGTGACATAATAAACCAACAAAAAAATTGTGTCAATTGACAATTGTCTACACCATTCAGCTGGGAATCAAGCCAAGCCAAGCCAGGAAGCTACGAAACTGGAGGGACCATGATAACTCTCCAGCTATTTTTCCAGAATATCACTATTTCTTCTTCTCAACGGAAATAGGGCGCGCCAACCAAGTAGATATCCAAAAAAATATGAAAGACTTTAGTCATCTTCTTTTCCATCCAGAGTCAAGCCAGAGCTGATTTTTTTCCTCAAGGCGAGTGGCGGAATGTAGCTCACGATCAGAGTAGCAACTCCAAATATTAGAAGCTGATATGTCTTCCTGTCTTCACTTCACTTCTTTTTTTCTTCGCTACAAAAAAAAATGACAATTGCGTTCGTGTATTTTTTCCACCCATTCATTCCTCTCTTGAAGAGTTTTTTTTGTGCTTGAGAGAAGTCATCATGATCATCATCATTACTATCACATCGAGAACAAGACGATCGAGACAGGGCAGGACACGACATGATGCGATCGCATTATTATCATCATCAATGATTCTCCTCTTTTTTTCTGCACACTTTGCACTTTCGCAAGAGGAGAGAAAAAAATGAGAGAATTTTTATTGCCTTCAGGGATTTCACGAAAAAAAAAGAGCTGAAAGGAAGATGAGTTGAGTCCTTCTTCAGCTGGAGAAAGATGATGTAATGTGGTTTGGTTTGGTTTGTCGTTTAAGCTGGAGAAGGGAAGATGATATTGATGGCTTAAGGAATGAGGACAGCATAAGACCAGGACCAAATCTATAGGCATTCGACTTCTCTTTTATTTATCTCAAGAAGAGTTATTCAGTAAAAAAAATACGGCACACGGCTTATCGGTATCGTCATCATGTCACCAATATTACACTGAAAAAAAAATGAGAAAATGGTTTGGCTTAAAGATGGCCTCCAGATGAGAAGAGGCAATCTGGCCTGGTCTGGACCTGGCTTGGTTTTGGCCTGAAGGACACAGAGAATTCGTAAGTGGATCAACATCAACAGCTTCCATGTTCCACTATTTGTTTGAACCGTGAAGTAAAAACCATCATTATTGCAAAAAAAATCTTTCATTTACAACGGATTTGCGACTTAAAGTACATACTTGCGATCGCAATATTGATTCACTGACATGACATGACGCCCACGTATGTTTTCCAACTTCATTGGAGAAAAATTGGAACATGGCTCGGAGGAGAAAGAAAATGGGTTGAATTGAAGTAGTTCATATTTTTGTCACGTTAAATCATTCCTCAGGAAGTGGGATTGGGGTAATGCGAGAATTTTGCCGTAATTATTTTTATAAAAATGTTTTGGTGGAAATTAAAATTCACTGGAAAGTATTCTAAAGCGGAAGTTGTGCTTTTAGGTAAATAAATTGTTCTAACTCCGTTAGTATCTCTGGGGCTTGCACTTGTAATTGGGAACATTTGTTGAGCCCATACGTTCGGAAGTAGTATTTATGAGCTCGTGAAAGACGGCCACTTTTCTCAAATGAAGATTAGACACGAACCGACAAACCCGAAAAAATGGAAGAAGGATTTGGAGTGGAGGAAACCTGAAGAAGTAAATGAAAAAATCGTTTGAAAAATTCATAGTCTGTCAACTTAATAAGGTAGTTTCCCTTTGAAGAATGTTTCTTGACGACAAACCCCAAAAAAATGGAAGAAGGATTTGGAGTGGAGGAAACCTGAAGAAGTAAATGAAAAAATCGTTTGAAAAATTCATAGTCTGTCAACTTAATAAGGTAGTTTCCCTTTGAAGAATGTTCCTTGTCACAGCCATTATTTTTGGAAAACATAAATAAGTGTTTTAGTAGATTTGTAGTTTGTGCATGCAAGAAATTTAAAAAAAAGCTTGTGAACTTTCAAGAGAAAGAAATGAGCCGTCTGAATGGCTAAAGCACTCCAATTTGTATGGATCCAAGAAAATTATCTTTAGCTTGTGCATTACTACTGTAGTCCCGGTCCCGGATAAGGATAGAAAAAGGAGCTTATTACTTTCTTGTGTTGCAGACGCAGAGGTATTTCTTTCATTTTTTACAAAGCATCTCACTCTTCCTTTGACAATCACAACTCACTTCCTCATACAGTCCTCCTTCGTCGTTCATTTTGTTTTATGGCTTTTGCATCTCCAAATATTGCAGTAGTACAGTACTACTTCAGCTTTCCTTTCTTTTTTACGACTGCGTAATTGTAATCGTAATCGACTTTGTCATTTTTTTACAGACATGGTTATTGAAAGCTAAAGCTGTAAAAAATCCACCAAAAAACGAGAGATTTGCATTCGTTTAGCCTTTTTTGCAAAAATAATCTCTTTGTCTAAAAAGAGCTAAAAATATTTCGCAAAAATTCGCTTCATTCAACAAAAATCTATCGTATCGTAATCATTACAAATGCAATCCACAAAGAATTTAATTTCTTCTTTCAAATTTTTTCGTCGCTGTTTGTTGCTTGGCTTGGCGTCTCATGTCACTGATACCATGTGCATCTTTCATTTCATCGTTTTTGTTGAAACAATACCCTTTTTATCATGACATAATACTCATGTCCCACTCGAAAAACAAAAGTCGGAAATTGTTTGCCTTGTTTTATCTTTGTCTGTCTCTTCCTTTTGTGTCCACATTATTCCTCTCTTTGTGAATGAATTGTGTTTCCGAGTGAAGGGCAATATAGCAGTCATCAATTGACAATTGAAATTGTGTTGTTTTGTTCTTTTTTTATCCATGTTCTACGAGTTCAGGATTCGCAATTTTGTTTCCAGCTCGTTATCGTTATCACGTTTCGCAATCGAGATGACAAGACAAGACCAAGCCAGACCAGACCAGACTGGCAAAGGCGCTAACTCTTTGTTTCATCAGACTTTTGTGAGCTGTTTTGTGGTAAATGCCATACTCCCATTGTGAAGGGAAATAGCGTTACATTTTCAATGTAACACAAACACAACGACAAACTGTAAATAAATAAAGACCAGATCAAGCCGCTCCACTTTTCCATGTTACATTACATTCAATCCAAAAGACAATGCATCACAATTCAATTTCACCGAGTTCACACGCGAGCTGTGAAAGAATGGAATGAAACAAGTTGGAAGTTGGTCTGGCCGTGGTCATGGGCAAGGGCCAAGATTATTCTGATCTGATGTGGAAAAATGTACACGTGTGTTTCTTCCTCGTATTTTATTGTGTCGTTGACTTGTCTAGTCTTCTACTTTTCCAGAAAATTTATTTCCTGTGAAATGTGGATCCAGCGTCTGAAGAACCAATGTACATAGTTTTTATTCGCTTGGGTTGGTATAAATAAGGTGGTAAATTAGATGGGAACATAGTCATAGGTAACTGGGATCATTAATGTAATTGCTGGTAAAATTGCAAACATTTGAAGACAAAACCGGAAGCCTTTCTAGTACAGCCACGCTCGATTACAAAAATGAAACAAGTTTGGAAACGGGTTTGTTGAGATCAGTTCATCCGGGAAAATGCTTTTGTTTTGTTTCATTTCACTTCCAAACTTTTTTAATGACCTGTAGACTGTGAATTTGGTTGGAATAAGATGTTTGAAACCGATCTGAGAGGCCAAACCGGAAGAAGACGGAACTCAAGATAAGTTCAGTCAAAGAATGATTATCAGTTTGAAGATTTATGATCGTAAAAGTGTGTCATTCATGGATTCCTGTCATTTAGGATGTTTTGAAAACGTACGTGCTCGGATAAAGTTACAAAAGTGTAAACACGCATGTCATGAAACTGTAACAAAATACGAAAAAGAAATTGAAACGAGTTGAGTCTTCAATCAGCCTACAAATCTTGCTAATCCTTCTGACTCGGATGTATTTTTTAAATGTCAGGCGATGATTTACGGTTTAAAAAATGTGAGACGAGTTGTAATAGCTGTAACTGTAACGGTATTCCCTGTCAAAGAAAAATGAAACCGAGAAGTTTCCAATTTTTTTGAAAGAGAAATGTTATAATGTTTCCTGAAACGAGATTCGATTCGTCGACTACGTCTTGACATCTTCCAAAAAGAAGGAAAAACTTGCAGGTCCACGTTCAAGACCAGACCACAGTCTAGACATTCATAATCACAATCAAATCAGCGAAGCATCCTTCTGTCTGTGGTTGTGTCACCAAAAAAGGTATCAGATCAAACAAGGCCAGGCCCACCATTCTTTCTTCATTTCGCAAGGAAAATACTTGGAAATGAAAAGCAATAGAAAAGATACAACCCAAACCGAAGTCAAGGAAAAGCCACGATGATGAAGCCGAAGCCACACGTTCACGTCCGCAAATGATTTGCCAAGATGGCATTAAATGAGGTGGAAATATTGCGTTTCCCTTTTCTTTTTTTTCTTGCCTCACCACCGCACCATCACTTTTTTCTTTTTCTCCTCACCTCACCTTTCTTTAGTTTTGGCAGATATGACTGCAACTGTATCAAAACAAACAAGAATTTTTCTTGTATTCTTGGAACTTCCTGGAATGGAACAACTCCAGCCAAGTTAACATAATTTATATTATAACAGCCGCATTTATTTCTTCTGTGCCATTTAGCACGTGCACTTCTACAAAAAAAAATACTTCGAAGCTAATCCAATTTTCACCTTTTGCACCCACATCCGCCCTTTTCCTTTTCATCTTATTTCCGTCTCCAAAAGCGAATTATTACTTGAGCTTGGGAAGCAGTCGATCGCAGATCATCTCAAATTATTTAAGACTGGAGATGAAGATAAGCCGAACCTGCTGCTTCAAATTCAAACAGGATTTTTCGAACGTGGTTTGGTTTTTTTGTCATGTTCGAATTTTGTAAAGGCTTTTACATTAAGCCATGATGGTTTTGGTTTACCTTTGGCTTATGCTTCACTTTTGGGACTTAGCTTATGGCTCATCATGAATGAATGTCATAAAGCAGGTTTGCTTTGGCAATAAAACTTAAGCCTTTTCCCTGAATTTCTTGACACTAAAGCAAAAGGACTTAATTTTTATGGTTTAAGATGGCTTGGCTTTGGCTTCGAAGGAATATGAATTAAGCTCGTTCTTGGCAATTGGCTTATGGCATGTTTGAGTTTTGGAATTTTTTGGCTTATGACATGACAAGGAAGAAAAAAAAAGATAATGTGGTTTGGTTTGGTTAAAGTGTGAAGGCGTATTTCCCCTTCTTACGTTAGTCCATTCGTACGTGGTTAATCCCTCCTTCAACATCAAAATAAGCTGAGAAAGTCATAATCTATTATCCCTTGTCAAAGTGAAGTTGAGTAGGACGGAAGTCGATGGTAAATTTATTTTGAGAAAAATAGACTTTGTTTTCATCTTTTCTTTGACAAAATATTTTAAGTGTGAAGGAATTCCAAAATTCTAAAAAAATCGAAACCAAACACAAATTTTTTTGACGCTGGTATAGCCGATAGCCAATGCAAATATTACGTAAAATCTTGTGCGTAGTTTCTTCCTTTAAAAAAATCAAAGAAAACAAAGAACTTTCACGACTTTTGCAATTTCCTCCCCTTCCTTGTCCCGTTCCACTTTTTCAATTTCTCTATTTTCTTTTTATAGAACATTTTATTTAAAAAAACGCCATTTTTCTATTGATTTTTTCAGTAGAAAATGGGATGAATAATGGGGGAAGTGTCCTTGTAAAGATGAATCTGTTGACACAGTATAAATATAACCATAACCAATCACCACTACCACAGCCTCTACTTCCATTATCCAGAACAGCACGTGGACTATTTTGTGCAGATTTTCCAGAAAAATATTTTTTCCATTTTCATTCTTCATGACGCAACATGACAAATGCAGAAAAGAAACTGAAACAACTTATTTTTTTTTAAATTTGAAGGACTCATATTCTGAAGTAAAAGCACTGCAGCTTTTAAAAAGTGGATTTCAATTTGTAAGACAAAACTGCGCAAAATTGACCCAATTTCTCAAAGAATAAGAAAAAAGTAGCTGCACTGCAGTAAAAAATATTGTGAAAATTGCAGAAGCAAATAAATATGCATCTTTTCTTATTCTTCCGCGGAT
>JAHZMX010000510.1:0-14722 GCA_027743895.1 Seira musarum
TAATATGATAACCGGAAAGAAAGGAGTTGACTTATAGGTACGTCGCAGATTGGCTTTGCTCTACTCGGTTTGTTGGTTTTAGACTGAACGATGTTTCTTCAGGACGCCCTGCGTCTACTCGGGTTCAAGTTCAGTTCAGCGATCTTTTTTTTTTGCAGAGGAGGGAAGTGGATGACTGGAAGAAAAATATGTGCTTTATGTTGACTTTACGGTGTGGAGAGAAAGAGCCCACTAGTCTCTTTTGTGTTGTAAGTTGATTCTCGCTTTGCCTGAATCCAAAATTTAGAAGTTTGTAGTAAAGTTGGATTAGGGATTTTTTGCATTAAAACTGTGTGACTAGGGAAAGAAGGCATGCTTTTTAAAACTTTCCTAACCTTAGATCCAATTTAAAGAGATGAAATGAGATGGAAACTACAGGAAAAGTTGATTCTATGCGGTCTCCTGATATGACGATCGCGAACGCTTCTTGTACTAAAAATGCTGACAATTTTTGATGGTGATGGTGACTATGCAGTATCCCCGCGGTTTTATTATATCAAACCGACAAAAAAAACTGTACTAAACCAGAGCCAACTAGGTATGCAAGTAAGTCCACAGAAAAAAAAAAGAAGAGCTTGAGTGAAGCCACCTAAGCAGCTTTGCGCAATAATAATAAGATATGAAGTGAGCAGTCCCTTACGCATCGCATTGCCTAGGTAAGGAGTCACGAAACATCCGGACACGCAGTGAGAATACTACTTACAAAGAGTGCCATCAACTATGCATGCATCCAATTTCTTTTTTTTGTTAAAAATTGCTTAAGACAAGTAGAAAAAAAGGATTTTTATATTGCCCCTCTCATCCTCCCTTTTCAATCCCATTTCAAGTTACACATTCCAAGATAACAAAGAGTAGTAGTAGAAGTAGTGCTAGCAATCGTCTTATTGTAGAAAAAGGGTAATGGTATTATCAAAAGTGGCAGCGAGTTCACACGCAACAATAAAAAAATACTACATTACTACCATGATCATAGTCATAGTCATACAGATAGTCAGCACGTAAAGTACGCAGAGTCCCGGTGTAATCATCATAGCACCCTCGCCAGTCACCACTATCCCACTGCTGGGAAGAAGAAGAGAAAAAAATTGCGTTCTCTTGAGGTTATAATCCTTGCACACAAGGAAATGTCTCATATCATCATCTTCTTCTTGACCACTATGCCTCTTTATCATTTTCAAGCCTTTTTGGCTTTTTTATTTGAATTCCCGTTTTACAATATTTTTTCCCTACGAAAAAGCTCAAGCTCCAAAATAATATCAGACCAGACGAAAAATCATCTATCCACCCGCACATTCTAACAATAAAAATTACCTAGAATTGCATTCCGTCGTACATCGTTTCTTCAAGCTATTATGGGCCTGAGTCAGGACAGAAGATAACGAAATGTGGTAAATGGTGAGAGGTGGGTTTGACTTGGCTTTGCTGGTCGTAGAAATTTAATAAGAAACGAAATCAGCATAATAATACTACGAACGGACACGCGGTGGAGAAACGGGTGTTTTACAGAAAAAATCCGGTATCCTTATGGTAGTTCATACGGGTCTTTTCTCTGCGGTGTGGTATCTGCGTTGGTCGTGTTCTTTGCCTTGACTTGGTTTGGTCAGCGTTGCGTTCTGATTCTGAAATGCGGGAAGCATTTTTGTGCGTAACAAACATTAAACTAGAGTCGAGTCATTTCTTTGAATTTATTTGGATTCCTTTTCTTTCTTTTTCTTCTTCCACAAGAAAGGGGATTTATTATTAATGCCATTTTGTGTAGCACCACTACCACTAGTACTTGCTTTGAAGAAGAAAAAACGTGAACTTTATTCGAAAAACACATAAAAAGTGTAACTGTATTGCGGGACTGTGCATGTGATGAAAGAAATTGTACTAATCTAGTTTTCTGTTGAGAAAGAATCAAGTTAAAGTTACTTTTCTTAAGAAGTATAAGCAAAGACCGCACTAAGACGGAAAGAAAGAAAATGCCATTTTTTTGTAGGTGGTTTGGCTTTTACTTAAAGGAATGCAAAGGTTTGTTTGGTATGGTCATGCTAAGGAAGAATGAGTTGTAATTTCATGTTCTATGCTATTATGTGTGTACATTTATTCCTTTTGGATGGGGGTGACATCCGGAAATCCTTCATTGCCGGAAATTTCAGCGTGTATTTTTCTTCCCTCCGTATAATAATTTTTATTAGGTACTCTTAATTTGTGTGGTGGGGAAAAAGATGGAGAAATAAATGAATTTTTTCGCAGCTTGGCAAACTTCAAAATGGCAAAAAAGCTATGACTTTGGCATAAATTATCAAAGATTATACTAAGCCACACCGTCCCAAATTACAATTTATAATTTTTTATTATATTAAAATAGCAAAGGTTAATTCGTTAAATAAATAGGTTTGAAATTAACTAAAAAAGTGCAGCCGTTGCCAATTTATAATTTGCTAAAAAAATGATAGAGCAAGCACTTCCTTCTACTTATAATGCGTTTGACGTATGTAGTACATTTTTGTATACTAAAATAAAAACTTGCTCGACCTCTTTAAAACCGCGACAAAGTACATGTTATTATTATTCTTAACATTCTAACGGCATTTGTATGAACTGTGAACACGTATGAAAGTGTTCATCACATTCCAATTTAAATGCTCCGGAATTGACAAAACAAAGTTTTATGATAGAATTTTTATTAATGTTACTGTTCTTTCTTGTTTCGTCTTAATCAAATTAGCAATTACAAATAAAATGACCAACGCATTCGAATTGCTGTTTAAACAGTTACGAAGCATGCAAGTTGATTGCCGACACAAAAATGTAATAAGGCTTTCTGGCAATGAGTCTTTGTTTCATTACTTTTTATTGCTATGCTGGTAGCTATTGCTCCTTAAAAAATAAGTACAATTTATCCTTTTCAATCATGCTTGCAGTGAAACGATTCATCATTCAAGGCACCATTATGAAACTTCTTTTCAACACGTTTTATGCAATAACCACCTTCATTTTTTTAAATTTTAATTACGTTACGCTTCTCAATACAAAAAACCCAATTTTTATGTCTTGTTTGAATCGTCAATGAATCATGATATCCTTGCTGATGTCATGTCATTCCTTGTCTTTAAGTAAGGGTTTGTTCAAGTCTTTAAAAAAAAGGTTTTTCCTTTCGCGTTTGCGCATTGTTTTCTTGACGGATTATTGCATTCAAAACTTTTTAAAAAGTTTCTATGATTATTCATAACCCATGATTACTACCTATTTAAAATGATGACCAAACGACAGTAAAAATTGAGAGGGTAATGTACTCCTCGACTTTATTCACTTTTGTTTGAATGCAAAATGATTGTTGACAGAAAAAAATGAATGATGAGGAACTTCCTGTGCGTTTCTTATTTCGTGAAACAATGAGGCGAAAACGCGTTTCACATTTTTTCAAAGAATTGTTATTCGAATCGCATTATGCTCTGAATGTTCACACGAGGTAAATGAAGCCTTCGGGGTGAAACGGTTGAATATTGAAAAAAAATTTAATTGCGAAGGAATTCTGGCTCCTCCTCGTCCAGCAAAATGCAGACCGGTCTCTAGGTTCATTTACTCGTCATTCCATTTTTATTGTCCAGATTTCTGGATTCCTTATCGACAGGTTTCTAGATTACTATCTTATTGATGAGTTCGATCAAGAAAATCTCGGTAGCAATAATATGCAAATGCAGCTGCACCACCTGCTTTTCTCCAGTTAATAAAGTGAGATCATGAGCTATAATGACCAAGCAAATCGTCACATTGACTCAGATAATGAAACACGTTTTACTTAATTTTTGCTCGAATATTTATTTTAAAAAATCTTTGAATATCATCTCATCTCATCAAGAAAGAATCTTTTACAAGTTCCAGCCAGCAATCAAAAGTAATTTTTCATGTAAATTTTCTGGAGAAAAAAAAACCGTCACGTCGCGCCAAAATGAAAAGCAATAAGAATTTTTCAAATCGTTACTAATCCATCTTAAAAGTTGTAAGTTTTCAAAAGGAAAGTGTTTCATTTTTCATCCTGATGTAGCCTGTCTTGTCAAAATCCTTTTCTCCGTAATTGGAACCACAACTACACAATATAAAAATCAAATCGGGCAGCAATAACGATTCTTAATTATAATAGTAAAATTGAAAGAGAAGGATTAAATGAAATGGAAGGGAAAATCGTTTCATGCTTTTGGCACGTTGTTTCCCTTTGTTTTCATGAGTCTCATTATGCATCTAATAAGATTATCATACTCATCATCATCCACATCCCCATCTCTTATAATCTTGTAAATCCTTATAAAATCGACTTCGTCTTCACATTAAAATCATGATCGCGAGAAAACCTCAAAACGCAACTTTGTTTATACTTAAGAAAACAGCATCTGTTGCAATTTTCACATTGAGCTTAAGTCCACCATTTGGCTGATTTTTTTTTTTGCAAATAGGCACAGCAAGAGCTCAAGCCAAGCCACGAACTGAACTGCAATATGTACCTATTTTCTTAAAGCAAGGGCGATCTCGAAAGAGAACTGGTTTTTTTTTGCAAATAGGCACAGCAAGAGCTCAAGCCAAGCCACGAACTGAACTGCAATATGTACCTATTTTCTTAAAGCAAGGGCGATCTCGAAAGAGAAGATGAGATGAGTTCAAGGCTCATGTTAATGCTCATTGTTTGCTTACGCGTTGTCTTGTCTTGTCTGTCTGTACCTGTGTATATAAGTAATATGGACATTAGTGAGTTGTTTCAAAGAACTTGTAATTCACTCGGCTGGACAAATCACTTGAGAAAATGAGGAATAGAGATCATGCCCGAAGGCGGATCATCATCTTTTACTGAAGTGTGTGCAAGTAGGCATAAATAATTTTTTTTTCATCAAGTTGGAAAATGCCATTGCCACCACCAACCCTCCAATCTACCATTTTGTATTATGCAAAACTAAACACAAATTTGAGCATTGTGGTTCATCCTCCTCAGTCAACAATTCTTCCAGTTTTTTAACCAGCCAAAATCCTCGCTCGCCAGCTGACACCGAAACTAGATCTTCCTCTCTTTTCATAGAAACTAGGATGCCATGCCGGTTTCTACTTCTTCTTCTTCTTCTGCCAATACAAAAGGCAGCTTTGAAAAAAAATCGGAAATGATTTTGTATAAAAAATCTCTTTTGTGTTACGTTGTCTTGAGTGGGCAATATAGTATGTGTGCCTACCATTAATGTACATTAGTATGTCGCATTGTATGAAATATGTATGCGAGCGCACATGGCACCTGAAACAAGCCTTTTCATTTTCGGTGGTTTTTTGTTCAGTCAGAGTCACTGTTCAGCTGGTTTAGTTTGAGTCTGACTTTGTGTGTGTGCTCCCCGTATGATTTGTGATATCTGCTTTTTGAATCATTTTCAGCTCATGATCATCATCATCATCAGGATGATGCTGATGTTTATGTTCATTCAATTCTGGTTCTTTTTCTTCAACGAAATGAAAAGGATCATCCAATTTCCCAGTTCTGGTAATATTGATGTCGGCAAATATGTCCACTAAACCAACCAGTGGTAGTAGTCGTGGTGGAATTTTTAGCTAACCCTCTTGTTTGGCGCTTGTTCACCCCAAAGGTTTTTCGGGTAATTGGGCCTTGTCTTCTAATGATAGTGAAAAAACTCGGCTAGTTGGTTCCTTCAACATAGATTTAGTGGCCCGCTTTGCATATTTTATTTCAGCAGACGGACGGACAACGACGAGCAAGATTTGCATCATGTCGTGTCGTGCTTTGAGCAAGAGACAAGAGAGAGCTGAAGCAGAACTGATTTTTTTTGTTGAAGGAAAAACCACCCAAATGACAAATGAATCCTCGTCAAAATCTTGTTTTCACTTTTTATCAAATCATTTATGCTGACATTGGAGTTTTTAATGACGTTTATGTCGGTTTTGCTGCTCTTTGAGTTTCCTCCTTCCTTTTACCTCCCTATGAGCATCTCATAAAAACTGGATTTTTTTTTCAAAATGAAAAACCTCGCGTCTACTTCGACATATCACCCAGATCCAATTTCATTATTCGCAAAAACACGCAATTTTAGTGGTAGTAAAAAATGAAACCATGCTTCTCACTCTCATCATCATCGTCATCTTCGTGAGTGGCTTCAAACTTAATTTGGACTTTTCAAATAAAGAAAGCATCGGGAAAGGCACACTTTTCGTTTTCAACAAACAAATCAATACTTAAGCCTAAAACGTCATCCTGACTACTCGTTCCTCGTAGAGTGTGCAAAATTTATGGCATGTCATGCCATTATATTTATGGCTCTTTTTAATGAATACGGCACGAAAAATTGCGAGAAAAAAATAGCATGGAGGTCATGTAAATCATCAAATCATCAATCACTACTTGTGCCGCAATGCATAATATTAGAAAAGGAATACGAAAGTGCGGCGGTATTGAAGACGGACTTAGCAAGTCTCAGTCACTCCTCCCCTTCTTTATTGGAGGCTTATAAAATACTTTTTAGCCCACATTTCCCAAACTTGCTTTTCTATTCTTTATTCTCCAATTCACATTCTGATGCTATTTCCTAACAGAAAGTAGTGCTAGTAGTAGCCGTAGTAGCGGGTGACTGTATGGATGTCGACGACGATGAAAGGAGTGAGCAAAGCTTGAGAAAACTTAATTAAACGAGCAAGAAAAGCAGGACTTAAGTACAAGCAGACCTCTTTCATCAATCCTCCACCCGAACCAATAACTACAGCAATAAATCCTTGTACTGGCACTTCCTTTTCCCTTTTAATTCAAGACCAGCAGAAGACGAAGAAGTAAAGTAAGCAGCAGGCAAAGTAAATTGAACGTTGAAAAGAGTGAGCAAACCAAAAGCGCATAGAGGTATAGGTAGGCTTGCTTTTTGGGATGAATGGATTTCTACGTTCGATTGCCTCTTTTTTTGTAGGAAAGCCACAAATGGAAGAATATTTTCCTTTTGTGACTCACAACGCTTACAGTTCACCGAAGAAGAAGGGAAAAGCAAGCTTTCCCAAAATACTCAATTTCTTCGAAAACATAAGTCCCAGGACTTTTATTCTCGATCAAAATACGTTTGCTTTTGCATACTGCCACAGAATGCAAGTAAACAAATGAAGAGTTGTAGAATGTAGACTGAACTGAAGTAATAGCAACTTCACTAAAGAACTCAGCGCCTATTTTGTTCTCACTTCTTTTTTTCGAAAACCGTGCCAACAATTTTTTACAGCTCTCCATTCATTACTTCAGAAAGCAATTTAGTACTTCCCCTTGCATGGTTCTGTTCGGCATGGCTTATGGCTTTGCTTGTCAAAGACGAAAACCAATCCGTGTTAGGTTAATTGAAGAAAAGAATTAAAGTAATGACTGACTTATTGCTTTGTTCAGTTTGTGCATGCAAATTGCACTTAATGGGAATATCTAATAATTCTGTTGCTACCTTTTTGGTGATTCTACATTGATTGCTTTTTTATTCAATAGGCATGTCCATCTAGAGCCAAAAATGTATGCAATATGCAAATAGCATCAATTTTGCCTATTAGAGTAAGTAGAATGGTTTGCAAGAATGGATCAAACCCGTATTGAATACCTTGTTAATCCCACCATCATTANGTGTTAGGTTAATTGAAGAAAAGAATTAAAGTAATGACTGACTTATTGCTTTGTTCAGTTTGTGCATGCAAATTGCACTTAATGGGAATATCTAATAACTCTGTTGCTACCTTTTTGGTGATTCTACATTGATTGCTTTTTTATTCAATAGGCATGTCCATCTAGAGCCAAAAATGTATGCAATATGCAAATAGCATCAATTTTGCCTATTAGAGTAAGTAGAATGGTTTGCAAGAATGGATCAAACCCGTATTGAATACCTTGTTAATCCCACCATCATTATCATCATCATCATCGGCAATTTGCTCTCAATGAAAATTAGAAGGGAGACAATAAAATGGGCTGAAACTGACGAAAAGTTTCTCCGCCACATCAATCCGCAGCAAAAATGGGCGCATGATACCCTCAAGGATGAAATTATTGGATAAAAGGTGTAAATGAATGGGTCATTTTTGAAGCTTAATTGACGATTCATTTCTTTACCAAAAATAAGAGCCAAAGTTAAAATAGGCTTATACCAAAGAGGAATTATGTTTCGTAATGATCAGAAACATGTAATTCTTTTCTCTTAGAATTTATAATGGCAGTCTAGTTCAGTAAATGAACGATAAGTTTCATCTAGATTTCAAAGGAAGCAAAAGTTTTTTTTTCAAATTCTATTCCATCCGAATCGATAGAATATTCTGTTTCAGTGCTATATGCATCTCATGTTATGTACAGAAGTAAATACGCAAGAACTCGAAAATAAATACAAACTTTGTATTTCGATTTCTTACGTTTACACCTTATCCTCTTCTCCAATCCTCCCGTTTTTCCCTACCTTTTTTTCTCTTCATCGTGGGAGCAACGCACCTAACTTGACTTGTCATGATGTAGTTCGTGGGAACTTTTCCCACGGGGGAGCTATGCACACTACTTATATCACAGAATAGTAAAAGTATCAATGCTTGCTATACTTATTTCGCTACTACATACAAAATAATGTGTGGGTAGAAGTAGCAGTCAATGATACCTAAAGAAGAGAAAAAAATATTCTCAGAAACAGCCATCTTGACTTAAAACCTCCTCCTCCAACTCTAATTGAATACGATAATGCATACCTTGAAAAGGCATTATCAGGAGCATTATTACCATTGTAAATTNTTTCTCTTCATCGTGGGAGCAACGCACCTAACTTGACTTGTCATGATGTAGTTCGTGGGAACTTTTCCCACGGGGGAGCTATGCACACTACTTATATCACAGGATAGTAAAAGTATCAAAGCTGGCTATACTTATTTCGCTACTACATACAAAATAATGTGTGGGTAGAAGTAGCAGTCAATGATACCCAAGAAGAGAAAAAAATATTCTCAGAAACAGCCATCTTGACTTAAAACCTCCTCCTCCAACTCTAATTGAATACGATAATGCATGCCTTGAAAAGGCATTATCAGGAGCATTATTACCATTGTAAATTTTTTTCACTAGAGCTCTACGGTATAATGATATTACAATCGGCATTGTTTTAGTTTTACGTTTCACTGTTTCTGATGAACATAATTTTACTAACTCAGACCAGTCTACAGGTCTAGCCTTTTGTTTTCCCACAAGATCTCAATTGTGTTTTAGCGTTTCCAAGTCTTATTTTGAGTCATAATATGCCTACTTTCTCATCGTAAAAAATGTTATTTTCTACATAAGTACTTTAAACATTTGATATACGATATTCTTTCTCTACAGCACTGGTAGGCCACACTATAAGTACATTGCGCTTGTATTGAAGAAACAAGGTGCAGTAAATGATATTACATTACATGTAATGCACTTGCATAAATCCTCTTAACTGGAGAGTGACATCCAAGAATCCACCTGAAGTTTTCCCAAGTATTTTTAGCTGCTACTTTAAATTTTATTTGTTGCGGGATTAATCATTCCTTAAACGATTAATTGAATACAAAATATGGGTAATCCACTTCAAAAAGCAAATTTAGTCAAGTCAGTCCTAAAAATAATTCTGAGTAATGCTGACACTCCATTTTTACATATTTACATTGCATCATTCCATCTCTCCTTTGAAAGAAGCAAATGTCTACCACACAAAAACGACATATTTTTAAAGGTAATTCTCTAATTTAATTCCTTGTGTCCATTCAAAGAAGGGATAAATGACATCTCATATTTTTACGACTACTTTAGCCCCACAATTTGCTTATGTTACATGTTAAAGGACTAGCCATTTTGTGATGCATATTATATGATCCTGAATTTATGATGATCCTGTGTCACATTTTTGTGGCATTGTATGTAAATAGAAACATGTACCTCTGAAGTAAACTCTAATTTGTCAGCTGGGCATACATAAAGGTGACTACAATAATACTTTCTTTGAATTTTCTAAATTTGTTACAGTTACATAAAGCCAAAGCTGACCAAAAATTTTCTTGAGAAGAGAAGAAGTGCTTACAGCACAAGGGAGGTAATGAATATGAGGCAACAAATGGTGTAATACGGTGCTTCATCGTGTCTTATTTTTTCTGACTGTGTTGCGCTTCCTTTTTAAAAAAAATATGTTTCATTAACCTGTCCACTAAATGTGTTCTCCTAGAGATTTTATTTCACACGAAAGGGTCTGACTCTGTCTTGCGTACTTTTCCCTACTCCCATCATCTTCATGTCATTGTCGTACAATTGTCGTCTGCTTCGTTGCAACTTCAACTGACAATATGGCAATGTGAGATTCTTCGTGCCACACAATGAGTCAAACCAGAAAGAAGTTAACCGCAAACGAGAGCGAAAGATGAGAATTTGAAAACAGAAGAGCTCATCATAAAAATTGTGGGATGGCCCTCATCCGGGGCCAGCAGCAGCGTAATCATATGAAGATGATGACGATGATACTTTACAATGGGATAAGTAAGAAGGGCTACTTCATTTCTTCTTTGTTCCGCCTTGAAGAAAACATTGTACATGCCGTGCGTGAGAACAAAATAATAAAAAAAAAGTGTTCACTTCGCATTACTCATTTTTTTAGAAAAGATTTTTTTAATGTGTGCAGGGATTAAAACGAAAATGTTTCGTATCTCCTCTTTTTTATTCACGTACCCTTCCATATGACAATGGGAATATGAAAAGTGATTCTAATCCAATTTTTTACGAGTAATTTCCAGGCATCTGTGGGATTTTATAGAAACATTCTTCTCAAAACATAAGAAGATTTTACTTGTCAGACTCCAGAAAATTCAGAGAAGTCCAGTGGGTCAGCTCACAATGTATACATGAGACCAACATTAATGTACTGTCCAACAAATTCCTATTTTTAATACAGCTTCTGAAATATTAAGTACATATGTAGTTCATGGGTATTCTCAGGGGTACTTAACCTTTACTGCATTCATTATGAGGAATTTTTAAAGTATTGATAAACACAATTCAGGTTTGAAGGCCTTCAAATAGTAGTCTTCTGTGTTTTACATTAGAATCTACTTAAAACTTGCATATCTGCAGGTAGGCCATTTGTGCCACAGATATGTTTTTACTGAAAAATGGAGAATTGTACAAAAGTGCGCCAACCTGGCTTGTTACACAGGTAGATAACGGCCGGAAGATTTGGCCGTGTGGTAAGAGTGGAAGGAAGTTATGTAGTCAATGCTAATATCACTAGGATTTCAATGCGAATGTACAAAAGAGGAAAATGTGGTCTTATTTTACAATTTACAATCAAAAAGATTTTTTCCTTGGAAAAGTTTGGTAGTGGTGCCGGTGTTGGCTTTGGATTTGCCCTTTATAAAAACAAAAAAACGAGACGATAATACAACCTGACTTACATTTTTTATTGAATAGAAGCAGCTTTTCTAGAATAAAAAAGACTGTTCTATGTAGCGTAGTAAATGAATGTGAATTGTGAATTTATCATTCCCACTGCACCAACAAACGACGACGATACAAAACCTCCTGCCTAAACAACTGCGACTCTTGTTTCTTGCGAAGAAAAAAAGGAGACACAAGAGAACAGAACAGAAGTGAGAAGGGGGAATTAAGCATATTAAATGGAACCCTGGGTAATATCCATGTCTGGGTAAATGAATGTGAATTGTGAATTTATCATTCCCACTGCACGAACAAACGACGACGATACAAAACCTCCTGCCTAAACAACTGCGACTCTTGTTTCTTGCGAAGAAAAAGAAGAGACACAAGAGAACAGAACAGAAGTGAGAAGGGGGAATTAAATAAGCATATTAAATGGATATTTTAGATATAATATCCGTATTTAAGCCTCCTTCCCTTACCACGTTCCATTCTTATTTGCGATGCGATGTCTGTGTCAAGATTACCTGCTTGCTTGGGTAATGCATAAAAAATACAAGTTCTAAAGGATACGCATGTACACATCACAGTAAAATGATGAGTTGTGTGAGTACCGAGAGCGGAGAAAAAAACGACTCATACTACTACGAAGCCTTAGAAATAAAGGATGCATCAGACCCCAAAACAATACTTTTTTCATATCCTTTCCCCAAAGTGAAACGGTTGTAGTAGCACTTTTACCGCAGCCAAAGCATAATAATACCGCCACCATCGCAAGGATTTTTGTTTACACACTGCAGCAGTAAACTATGAATTAGAGATGAAGACGGATGAGATGAACTTCTACCGCAGCCAAAGCATAATAATACCGCCACCATCGCAAGGATTTTTGTTTACACACTGCAGCAGTAAACTATGAATTAGAGATGAAGACGGATGAGATGAACGTATCTCACTCAGGGATAGAAGTTTATTTCGCTCAAAATTTCGTTTGAACTTGCCATTTACTTACTTTAGGCGGTTATATTTAGAGGTAGAAAAGTAGGGAAAATGAGGAGAAGACTAATGATTATAAAATTACCCCATGCTACAATATGTTTACTCTACACTTTGCGTTGTTGAACGAGTGCGGTACGTCTAATTCTGAAGGATTTAATGTGAAGCGTAGACCGAACAGAAAGTTTATGCTATAACGGCTCTGCTACCTGTTGGATATCGTGAATGATTTAGTAATTCATTGTGCTTGTGCTATTCTCTATAATATTTTCCCATGATGCAGCAGCTAAAATTAATGAAGAAAATTTTGAGTTTGGATACGCAACACCACAGAAAGCAAGTGGTTTGAATGTGCAAAAAAACGAGACATGGTTTTTGCAATAATGTGCATTTGTATATGCATGAGGAAGGAAGACAAGCAAACAACGAAACTAGTGTCAATGAATTCACTGTCAAAGCAAGCAGGACTAATGATAATAATTAGTGTTTACTTCTGCAGAAAAAAAGACGTTGTCGTCGTCTTTTCTGTCGAGTCTAGAGGTTCTATTTATATTCTAAGAGGTAATTGCCGAGGCCTTACGAAGAAGTTAATTGGCATATGATGATCATACAATAACGAACATGGCTTAACTGCTTTTCCCGAGGTGGATATTTTGTATGCATGCCAATGTGAAGCCTAAGGAAGCAATCTTAATCCGATGCGATGCAATTAAGAAAGAAAGGATTTGAAAGGAAGCAATAAGCATCTAACAGAAATAAACTTTTTTTTCTTTGACTAAGCGTGCGTGGGACTGTTGAATAGATCCAATTGGAAAAAAATGGAAATAAAATGTTGATATTGCATTGAATTAAGGGAATTAGCTTTGCAAAGCGTAAGCCAATAATGTAGCTTGAATTTCATCAGCGCTAAAGTCAACTTCAGCGGCCGAATAAAACCGTTTGTTCATTCCCTTTCCCATAGACTCTCTGTCCCCTCCAGCACTTTACAAAATACTATTGCATTGCACACAGTTACTGCACCAAGATTGATCATTGAAAGAGCCCACTGAAAATGCACCCCCTCTAACACGTTTTGTAGTATAAGGAATTGACCTTGCTCAGCGAAGTATTTATTACAAAGCAAAGTATGCAAAGCGAGTATTGAGATTACTGTGACGGTCTGTCCGTTTGATGAATAATTCTCGAAAAAGGTCACCAATTGACCTCGTATTTGGAGCAAGGGTTACTTGAGTACTGCAGATGTCACCAATTTTAAATCAGCAATTTAGGTCAATTAATAACGGCTGGGTCAACGGTTGAACTTTTTTCAGATTGAATATATGACTTGTGATAGCTCATTTGAAATCCGTTTAAAAACTATTGCAATTGGCGGTTAAAAAATTCTGAAGTATGCAGTTATCTTATAGGAGCTTATGGGAAATGAGTGAATTAATATCAATGAGACATCAAAGGCTGAAGACAACATTTAACGCTTTACTGGCTAATGTTCGAGAGTTATCGTGTACACGGACAGGATGACGGACAGTCACATCATTCTCAATACAAGTTTCACAATTCGAATTCTTTTTCTATTAATGTAACTCTCCATATACAGTTTCCGAATACCGTTTATTTTGATTTAGAACGCGGAGTGTAAATTGTGCACGGGTTTCGAAATACTACGCGGAGGGTGGATGAGATAAAATGAATACAACGCTGGTCTGATATTTAGCGCAGGTCATATATTTAACGGTCCGGCTATAATTTTCGGTGGTCATAAATTTAACGGTCGGTCGGGCTATAATTATCGGTTTTTATTTAACGGTCGGGCTATAATTATCGGTTGTCATAAATTTAACGGTCGGGCTATAATTATCGGTTTTTAACGGTCGGGCTATAATTATCGGTTTTTAACGGTCGGGCTATAATTATCGGTTGTCATAAATTTAACGGTCGGGCTATAATTATCGGTTGTCATAAATTTAACGGTCGGGCTATAATTATCGGTTTTTATTTAACGGTCGGGCTATAATTATCGGTTTTTATTTAACGGTCGGGCTATAATTTTCGGTTGTAGTACTGCACAAGCTTTGAATATTGCCTCTAGCATCAGCTGCTCACAGAGTATTACTTATGGAGAATGCTAGGAGGGGCGATGTAGGGTTCTGCTGGGGTGGGCCAGTCACAGTGGCAGTACTGCGTTAATTTTTTTTCGTTGATTTTAAATTGTTCTTTACTTAAATTTAAATTCTATTCTACTTATTTCATAGATTATGAACTGGCGATTCTTTTGATACCAAAATTAGGATG
>JAHZMX010000511.1:0-14177 GCA_027743895.1 Seira musarum
AAGATGCATCCAGCAGTCGATGTATTGCAAATTGTTTTCTATATTCTAGACGGTTCGTAGGACTTTCGTGAGTTCCATGATTCTTCCATAATTCTTTGTTGCATGAGTACTGTGTTGGAGGTCAGAACCGTAAATAAATCAGTCTGCCAAGACAGTCTCATTTTTTCCCCTCATTCATGTTGCTACTTCATTTGAGGCAATTCTCATAAAATAAAATGATACAAGGTCACGAAGAATCGAGGTTTCGTTAAATTACTATGCATTTTATGATACATGCCTACATACATGTCATCATGAGTAACAAGTGATTCTGACCGTTTAAGGATTTTTTATTGTGTTCATATCCGAGGAATTTGATAAACAAAAAGTGATTTTTAAGTTGACAGCTTTAGACTTTGGACGATTTTCTTCTAACGTTTTTGTGCAATCCAACGAAGCAGCAGACAACTATGATGAAGCTGCAAAAAGGCAAAGGGCAAAAAGATGATAAATGGGAGCAGAACTTGGAGTACCTTTGCCAGAACAAAAGTTTTTTGTCATCTCACTCAGCAAAACTGACATTTACATTTGGCGACGACGTTAAGTCAGCTTGTAAAACGTGAAAAGGTTTTTACAACGAAACTACTTATTCTACACTTCTTTTATTGGTACCAGCCAACCATCTTTGGTACTAGATATAAATAATGTACCTTCTCCAACGTTCTTTCTCGAACATGCTCTTTTATGAAAGCTTAACAAAATGAGCAAAATAAAATATTATACAACATGATTGTTACACATTGCCTCGCGAAATTGTGTCATCATTTCATATTTGTAAAGGGCAAATTTAAATGTATTGGAGATATATAACAGCGTAAAGCCTAAAAAGTGGAAACGGATTTATCTTGCAAGCTTCGACCATCCCTTCAGAATCTCCCTCAGCTTTAGCAGTCAGTCAGTGCGAGTAGAATCTCCAGTGAAGACGACTATAAACTTGATCTCGAAAATATCATAAAAACAGTGTACAGCGATACATTTGGTAGCATTCAAGGAAAATGATTTCATTTCGAGGATTAAGTACGTTGGCAGATCTGATAAAAGCGGTATTAGTCTTTGTCCTGTTCTCTAAAATCGCTTTGGCGGCTGCCATACGCCTGGAGGAAGTCGCTGAACCATGCTTTGGAAATTTTATAACGCATGACTACGACGGAATCTGGGTAAATCCTTTTGTACTATAAAGGCTTATATTTTAAAAATTATGACAACCCTTTCTTACACATGGCAGATCGATTTTTTATTTCCTTTGTCTAAACAGGATCACTCAAACATGACAATCAATTCTACATTTTACGTCCCAATGGCTAGTAAATACTTAGTATTAGTCTTTGTCCTGCTCTCTAAAATCGCTTTGGCGGCTGCCATACGCCTGGAGGAAGTCGCTGAACCATGCTTTGGAAATTTTATTACGCATGACTACGACGGAATCTGGGTAAATCCTTTTGTACTATAAAGGCTTATATTTTAAAAATTATGACAACCCTTTCCTTCACATGGCAGCTCGATTTTTTATTTCCTTTGTCTAACAGGATCACTCAAACATGACAATCAATTCTACATTTTACGTCCCAATGGCTAGTAAATACTTTGGGCTCATATTATCTCATAACCTCTATCAAACTCCAGAGTTCAAGTCGATTAACGAGTCTCATTTGGAGAGCTCATGTATATCAATTAATCGTCTAAATAGTTGGATTACAAGTAATATTACTGGATATAATGGAAACTCAACTGTACTACTTCTGACTCCGACCACAACCCCAAAGTTGTATCGGTTCAACTTTCCAAGTGGTAAGCAAAAGTTTGGAGACTAGGGAAAAGTAAACTTTTTCTTTACCAAAAAAAACAAACAATGGTAAAATGATATATAATGATTCTGCTTAAATTTGTAGTGGTCACTGGAGCCGGATATGTTTCCATTGCTTTCTCTGACAACGAGAGTTACAATGTACTTGACTTTTGTTTCGATAATGGATTTCGTGCGTTTGCCGTCGTGTCTACAAGAAGGTTTTTAGATGAGAATACGGTGAGCATTATTCGAGCACACATGAGATCTTTGGGCTTTCAAGAGAAAAACTTTCTCATGTTAAACTACGAGGACTGTTCCGAAAGAGACGGAGTTCTCAGAACAAATGGAAATAATCTTCCGGAACCTGTGGAAACGGTTTTAGTATACACCGGCGCTCATCTTCTGACTAAAAAATATGTTTTACCCGTTGTGCCTTCCTTTATATTTAAGAAGCATTAGTACATATTTATTCTTCAATTTATGTGAATTTGATCTATATCGCTATACTGTGAGCATGGCCCATATTTACGTGTCGCAAATAAGCAATGAGCATTAAATTGAGTTGTAAGTAGGTAAAAAGGGAAACTTGAAACCATATTTCCGTTCTTATTGATTCTTAGCATTGCTTAGGAAGTAACAAGTTTGTTCTACATTCATAGGAAAAAATACTTGAAAAAATCTAATAAACATGTCAAAATTGTAATAAGCTCTTTGAGACTTTAACAATTGCTTTTAAATCTGCTGTTTTGGATGGTTCCACTTCAAAAAATCCAATTTCCTCCAGCTTTTCAGAGGATTTCTCACATCTTCCTACACACTCTAATTTCTAATTTCTTTCTCATATTACCGCATCCTTGGTGGTGCGCTAAAAAAAGGTAGAAAGGCTGTTTCGCAAAAACATTTCCGGGATACACTATTCTCGCTCTACTCACTACAGGCCCAACAAAGGCATATAGCCTTTTAAATTTATTTGACACGGTATGACGGGATCTTTGCTGTAATGCTTCCCGCATCGTTTACCATTCCAGCCCAAAAGTTTTTTTTACATGCAACGCTTGCTGTGAAGCAATAAAGTTTTCTTCTTTAAAGCATGACGTTCCTCATTCGGTGACTGTGAGGAGAATATTTTGATGCTCAAAAAACGCTCCAAGAAAGTACAGAAAGATCCATTAGAGATTCACACAAAAAAAAGAAACTAACTTGTTTCCCATCACTTTCACGGGCGTATTTTGTACTCTCCTGTGAAGGTAGGAGAGGGTATCAAGGCATGCTTTATTTTTCTGAATTACACTACATAACTGAACATTGTAACAGAGTACATCCAAGCATGCAAAAACAGGAAATTGATATAGCATTTTATTTGAATCCTATGCTTGGCATGTTTTTTTATTTTAAAAAGTCTAAAAAACGTATAGTCACTATAGTCAGTGGACGTTTAATGGAAAATCACTCTTAGTAAAGCTTTCTCCAGAAAATGCAAATACAAGGAGCTCTATAAAAAGCTCACCACTAAAAGATCAACTCCTTGCGAGAATCCCACTCGTTTTCTCTTTCAGCTCTTCATTCACTTTTTCTTCAGAAAGCGTGATAAACTATTTATAAAGAGGGAAAAAGGTATAAACACCACAAAGAACTGGAAAGCTTGCTTCCTTGAAGCATTTTTTTTGAATGAGGAATGGAGTGAAAAGGAACTTTTGTCAGATTCAAAAAAAAATACATGCAGTCCTTTCTTGCATTATTTATGTGTGTCCTGGCAAGAGGGAAGGAAGTCTTGATGAAAATGATTTTTATATTCTAACCTGGGATTTATAAAAAATTTACAACACCCAATGCTCGTCATAATTTTTCCTATTAATTTATCATACAAATAACGTAGATATAGGTATGCTCATGGAGAAAATGTACTTACTCCGAAGTAGCTGAACGAAATTAGCTTGGGGTATTCTGATTATATGCAAAGCCATAATGTACATGTTTCCGTACCATGCGGAAACCTCAACCGCCATCAATAATGCAAGCTATGAAAAATGATGTGTGCGAAAATGTAAAAGTGGGGCTAACGGAAAACATTTAATCCCGATAAAGTTCTGTGGCAAGCCAAGAAGTTCAAGTAAGTTTTCGGAAAAGCCTGAAATTTCGTGATTAGTCTGATTGGCAAAAGTCTAACAGTTTCATTCATTTTCTTTTCATTATTAAACGGCAACAGGTTTGAAACGGTAACAAAAAAATTGGGTAAGAATGGAATAATTAAAACACGAGATTAGTAAAATTTGCATTACTTGTAATAACCAAAAATGAATGGACTGGAAGATGTGTTCGTTCATAGCCGATTTAGAAGTAAAAGTGAAGGAAAGGTCCTTAGGGAGCAAGTAAAATACCGAAAGGAGAATTAAACTCGCAGCAAATTTCTCAAGGGCGAATGCGAGGGTGTGGTAAGCACACAACTATAGTAGTAGTAAGAGTACTCGCATGGTATGCATCGGCTCTTCAAAAACCCTACTTCCGTTTTTTTGCTTGTATCCAAGCGCCACTACAACAAAACCAAGAGTCCGTTGTAGACTTCTGAGGAGAGTGGCTCTACCAAGTGATGTGCTTTCACCTATATGCCTCGTAAAGGAAATTGGGTGAAGTCGTACACCCACTATAATCGAAGTTTTTAACCATTGTGCATTATGCTAGTGCCATTTTACAAGCACGCCATGTATGAGTTGAGTAGGAAAGCAAGAATTCTCCAACAAAATCTCCTGGAATATGCCCGGAATATTAATGAGTCTGTAAAAACAACTACTACAACGAGAAATCCACGCTACTACAGGGGGAAAAGGAAATTGATTAAAATTCCATCGTATTATACCTTTTCCTTCATAAGTAAGCTTTATTTTGCTGATTTTTGTTGGCTTCAAGCATGAAAAATCAAGTTACTGGTCAAAAAGGAATTCTCTGATTTACGAATATTTTTTTGCCAAGAATTTCTTCTGCTTCCTTTAAAACCTATATACTCACACTACATTGAGTTGCATACGTGAAAGCTTGCTTTGCTTGATCACACTGAAATAGGAAGAATGATGTAGTACATATTTATTTACACCCCAGGGACACGCGATGTTTACCAACTAAATATATTCAAAGATCCGATAGAAGTTGTTCCTCCAAGCTGAAAAATTGTGGGGAGCATGGGATACGCTTTTATGCCTATCTTTCATACCTCATGAATGAGCGGTTTTTTGAAGGAAACGCTCCATGCTGATTTATCACCCCCACGCAAACATTCTATCTTCTAGTGCCTGATTCGATAAATGATGACAAGCGTGATGACGCTTAGGTATATTATAGTTCCTTTGAGATTGTCCTCCAAAGCAAAATAAAAATACCAANTATTTACACCCCAGGGACACGCGATGTTTACCAACTAAATATATTCAAAGATCCGATAGAAGTTGTTCCTCCAAGCTGAAAAATTGTGGGGAGCATGGGATACGCTTTTATGCCTATCTTTCATACCTCATGAATGAGCGGTTTTTTTAAGGAAACGCTCCATGCTGATTTATCACCCCTACGCAAACATTCTATCTTCTAGTGCCTGATTCGATAAATGATGACAAGCATGATGACGCTTAGGTATATTATAGTTCCTTTGAGATTGTCCTCCAAAGCAAAATAAAAATACCAAATTTTTTTACCTTTGTTCTTTCCATCGAGTGGTATCAACTCCTCCTTTGCGGTAGCAAAGAGTGCTGCAATCTCAGGCATGTCGGTCGGTACTTTGACTTTCAAATCGTCACGATTCCCTTGAGAAAATATAGGCAGGTGAGAAGAACTGTGCTCTTTATTCTCCTCACTTTTCTCCTCGTTAATACTACAAAAAAAGCTAAGACGAAATTACTTGTCTTGAACTCTTGTCTACAGGTAATAATATCCTCGCGTAGGTGAGATGGATTAAGAGAGGAAAGGTTGTAAGTTATCCCCTTGAAAAGAGCTTCAGGGTTGAAATTGGCTATATAATGTTCAAGACGAAATTTGATCACACACACCACCACGGCAAGCAAGCACTACTTCGGTAAAGAGAAGCACACGCGTTCCTTTTCCAGAGCAGAAGAACACTGATACAGAGAAAGAGAGGAGAAAAGTGGTTGAGGCACCGACTTTGGAAGCTACTCAACGACAACTGACTGCAATGAAAGTTTTTGTAAAACTCTAAATATCGAATGGAGTTGTTGCTGCACCAGCACCAAAACCAGCCACCAACCAAAAAACATCAGCCCTTTATAGGCTTTCGCCTAGTTTGCGTTTCTGCTGCTGAAAAGGAAAGAGTGTGAAACAAGGGACACCATGCAGGGAACGTTTCTTTTTCTCTCATTCTGAAAATAGGAGTTCCCACTCTATCCCAGCTAGCAGCAGCACGAGTTTTGCTTTTACTTTCACACAAACTTACTTTCACTATGATTCATCCATCCATCCAGTGAGCCAGTTCTCCTTTTCGTTTTTTTGTTCTCTGAAAGCAAACGAGTTTTCTTCGGGTCCCTCCAAAAAGCAAAAACGTTTTCACATTTTCTTTTTCCACCACTGTTTTCAAGGGACACGGATAATAACAAACACATGCATGCCTTATACTGAGATTCTTTAGTGCATAATTTTTTTACGCGTATGCCCTTACAATAATAACACTACAAAAGAGACAACAGATATTAGGAAGTAGCCCTCTATATTTCCAGCTTTTTTTGCAAGGAGAAACTTTTTTGGGAAATTTTTTACTCCCTCTCGGCAAAAACACTCGGCAGAGGCGGTTTCATTCGGGTGTGTAGGAAACATAAAAGAGGAGCCTGCTAACTTTTCGTCCGCAAGTAAAAGCTGCAATGTTGCAGAAAAATAATCAATATCTGAAGGCATGGAGTTTTCACTGCGTGTTCCACTGAAACACTGGTGCTGGTGCTTGGTGGTTAAATGAAATAAGAAATCGTTTTCTATATCATTCCTCCATCATCGCCTTATCACGAAGAAGAGTGGGGATTTCACTCAAACTCTGGTTTCGACAAGGAAATATTGCCAAACTCTGAAGATGCATAGAAAAGAGGGAAAGAGCTTGTGCAAATATATTCAAATTAAATTTTGATGGATAGGGGAAGAGATAAAAGGCCAAACTGATTTTGAGAAAATTTTTCTTAGTCAAAAGACAGACAATACATAACTTGTTTGTTTGTTGTGTTGGACTTCATTCCAAAAGGGTACGAGGAAGTTAGGGTCGGTCATGCAAAGTAAGTTGAAAGTCAGAAAAAAGTAAGAATCACTTTAAGAAAATGATACCGTGTATGTAACTAGTACGGCACGTGAAATTTTGCTAAAAGCATAAATAATGAAATAAATTAGTGGAACACGAGAAGTGGAATGGTTTTTCGTTTCTCCAATTAGTGCTTTAAAAAAATTCTCAGTCAAAACAATTTTTGAATGACATACGACATAAATGACATTACTAAAGTAGACAATGAATTTCTGAAATGTTTTATTCATAAAGTAATTTAGTTTAGTGGCTTATATCCTGAAATTCGACATAATGTTTGAAGTTTGCGTGACGTTATCTAAGGACAAATTGCAAGTTTGGACTATGGTAAAAAAAAACAAGTGAGTTTTTGTTGGCAAACTTTTGGAACCACACATGTGTCCGGACTGTGAAAGGTTGTTTTTGTTTCCGTTTATATTCTTTTTTTACTTTTCACAGAAGTCTCATTTTTGTTTTTCCATGCGTTTTTATTTGTCATGCCATGTTATTGCATCAGAACTGCCTGACTGAAACCGTTTCCTTAATGTCTAACGAGAACGTATTTTAATAGCTTTTATTCACGCGGCGTACATGTATGTAGTAAGTAGATATTTACAATTGCGAATGCTATTCAAAAACACAGGGAATTAAAGTTTGTAAAATATCACCGGGCTTGAACGTGGAAGAATTTTCATGGAAGGATTATGGGCATGGGCACACTTTCTTCAATTTAGTGGAGTTGGGGCATCAAACGTGATGGACTTCATTAGCTTCACAAGACCATGTTCTTTATTTTCTTCCAATTTTAGCACCAACTTACAATACAGGGATTTCATGATGTACCGTAGGGTAAACTGGTATCACATCATCATATCAAATTACATATTATGTTAAGGATTTTCATTTTTAAAAACTGTGAATACATGCGGAAGACTAATATAATTAATTAATTAACAACTTCATGAAAAAAAATCTAGCTACCCGAGCAAAACTTTTCTAATCCTCTCGTCCTCAGAGTCAGAGTCACTGACTTCATAAGCTGGCGACTGTGCGTCACTGCATCTTGGCGAGCACAAATACTATTTCAATAACAAAAAAAATAGTAATTAGAACTTGTACCACCAAATTGTTCAATAATTGCCTTAATAGCCATGATAAAATAAATGGTTTACCTGAAGTAATGGAACCCTGTACTTTCCACAAAAGTCGCTGAATTTTATATGCTCTACTCGGGCATCGAAATAAACACCTTAAATAGAAAATTGCACAAAGATGATTACGATAACAATGGAAAGAACATTGCATATTTACACAAAAGTTGGTAGGTAATATCTATACCTTTGCAGCGTGGGTTCACGCATTGATGTGCACAATATAGGTAGTCAACAAGATTTTGTGGCAGCTCGTTAATGGAGAAAGGAATCTTTTTTAATTTGATGGTCCTTGCGGCCAATTCCATCAAC
This sequence comes from Seira musarum, assembly GCA_027743895.1. Classification (NCBI taxonomy): domain Eukaryota; kingdom Metazoa; phylum Arthropoda; class Collembola; order Entomobryomorpha; family Entomobryidae; genus Seira; species Seira musarum. The sequence continues at coordinate 8,543 of JAHZMX010000511.1, forward strand.
GATGGTGGGTTGTACATCATTTGCCGAACAAACTTGTTTACTAAAGGATTGTCCCTCAAGCTAAGCTGTAATTATAAATAAATAGAGGATTCGGTTTAAACATAACATTGACATGTTACATTTATCCATTCTATCGCTTCTTTATCAAATATTCATCATGCCTCCATAAGATTTCGAAGTTTGATCAGTTCCACCGGCAAAGCTGTCAGTCGATTGCGGTGAAGAAGTAGAGACTTCAGCTGTTTCAAGTTTGAAATAGTAATGGGCAAAGACTCCAGTCTGTTATCGCATAAAACAAAAACTGTGAGATTCGTCAGTTCCCCAATAGAATTAGGCAGTTCACTGATTTGATTTCCCCCAAGATAAAGAACCTAAGCCAAAAAAAGAAAACGAAAAGGTAGTAAAGTAACTTTCGTGGAAGCCTTTCTATGTAGTGAGGATTATGTAATATACTGGAGGCCACATTCTGCCCTTATGTACCTGCAGCTTTGTGAGAGCACGTATTCTAGAAGACACGTGTGTAATCTTATTGCCTCCACAATGCAGTACTGTGAGCGATCTAGCGTCCATGACGGAATCCGGAATTTGAGTCAAAAAGTTTCCACTAATGTTAAACTCGGACAAAGCTGAAAAAATAATTTGGGGAATGGCGAATTACGCCGCCAGGCTCAATTTACTAATGTCCAATGAGTGAGTTGTGTAGAGCTGCTTATAAAACTTACACGTCAAAAGTCTTAGATCAAGATGTTTAAAACTGTTTTCGTCCAAGAGATTGTTACGCGCAGAAATAGTCCTTAAGTTGACACAACGTGTGATGCAATTAGGAAGCTCCGTTAATTGATTGTTTGATACATCAAGAAGTTTTAGATTCACGAATCGAGAAATAGTTTCTGGCACTGTAAGAAGACAGTTATGAGTTGCCAAGATGGTTTCCACAGATCTTGAAAATGGCTGATTTGCCAATGCCTCCCCCAAGTCGTGAGTTTCCATTCCAGCATAGGAATATTCCAAAATTGCAGGACCAGGGGATCCCTGAATATCACGTTCGTCTTCATCTTCGCCCACGGGGTTGCGATGACTCGAAGAGGAAGACGTCGACGCGACGGAGGAAGAGCTGCTTGGAAAAGCTTCTGCCATAATTTTTTTTTCTTAAGAAGCGGCTTTACTACCGTATCCTGCGGATAATAGATAATATGATGGAGTTTTATAAATTGGAACAGTGATTATTGGTGAACTATAAGTTATAAGAGGGTGAAACTTAAGTCGAATGTAATAAACGAGAAACACCGAATCTTCACAGGATGATGCAACATCATCACGAACATTTCAGGCTTCACAAAATGTCCTTTGTTATCAACGACTTTCCAAGAAAAAATGCATGTAGGTATTGATATTTATATTATGAAACCATTCATACAAAGAATAATGAACTTTATAAAGTCTCGTGCTTGCTCATACAAACATGAGAAAATGTACAACTCGTCTCTTACTTTTTTTTATCAGTTCTCTGATGATGAACGTTGTATTTTTTAATTAGTGAATTAAATTACCTTTTTGAAAACTACAAACACAGGTCAGGTTTAGTCTCTCCTGTGACTGCCGACAGAAACTCCTTCCATCAGGCGAACACACGTTGTATTTTTTAATTAGTGAATTAAATTACCTTTTTGAAAACTACAAACACAGGTCAGGTTTAGTCTCTCCTGTGACTGCCGACAGAAACTCCTTCCATCAGGCGAACGATAAAAGTGTGCTGGTTTGAGTAAAAAGTTGAGACATTTACATATGATTCGAGTAGAAATTTATGAAACTGGTATTGAAAATAGTCATGCAGGTCGACTGACGAGTATACAATCAGGCTTGTGTGGAATGATGATGATGCTAATGTTGATGATGGACCTAATGCGTAATCCTTCGTACATTCCCTCATATAACCATAAACCTGAATGGGCTCAATAACTGATCTTGCCGAGGGCATTCTCTGTCTGTCTGAACAAGTTAAAAGAGCAAACACTGAAACCTTACAAACATCCAAATGTGGTAGTAGATTCATGAAAATGTAATTCTAAGAGCTGGTTCAGTTCAAAAGAGCAGCGATAGTGATGCAAGGAAACGTTATCCTTTTAGAGCTACTACGAGAAAAGTAAGGATCGTGTTCATGTCTGTTCAATGTACTCATTACTGATCTTCTTAAAAGAGCGTAGTTCACAAAAACATTATGAAATTATTGATGCCACTCTTCTGACCGAACATTGAACGCAAAATACATACATAATTTAATTTAATAAAAATTCAATTATATTTATAATCATAAATGTAGTTAAGACAGGCACCGACTGCCACGATCTACTCACGTGGCGTTCTGGAGAAACGGGGTATGGCATGGCATGCAACATGATAAAATTTGTGAGTTTCTTATGATACCGATAAAAGCGAAGGAGACCCTCTTTGTTTCTTCATTTCACTCTACTGACATTCATTTCGCAATTAATTATAAAGTTTATATTTCATATATGATATGAAATAAATAAACATGCACATGTATGCGTTTATTTTTTTCTCAGAAATAAATCCATTTATAGTTTGAAGGAGCCAAACTAAATATGATATGGTACGCAGACCCAATGAATCAGCAAACATTTTGATTTATTAAGAAATTAAAACATTATGATGCATTAATTGAAATCAATTGATCTTAATGAAATGACCGTGATTTGAGTACACAAAAGCTGACACATTAAAGGACGGAGTGGTGGTGTCTGTCCCGTGCATGGGACATGATATGATATTTTCACTCCAATCCTTATCTAATTTACGTCTGCAAAGATGAAATGTATTGATAAGTTAAATCAGTGGTGGTGTGGTTCTTTCTTTAGAGTCAGCTCAGGTGAAGGTTTATAAGGATCAAAGAAATTGTGATGGGTTTGGAGCAATGCAAGTGAATACTAGGTGCAATGCAATAGCATCACCAGTAGAATACCCTGAATCAACAAACATCGTCCTTCCTCCAGCCCCATCCTCACCGATAATTGAAGTAAATGTTGATAAGATTCATTTCTTTCTTTCGTCATCCTTGAACGGATCTGAAACGACTTCTTGTGCAAGATATGGTCTTACCTTTGAACTATAAGTAGCTAAAGGGCAAAAGCTCGTGCAGCAATGGAACGGAAAATGTCTGTAGAGCGAAAATGTACCCTCTTTTCTTCTGTTGAATTCGCTACTTACCTAATATGATCTGAATGAAATAATTGTTTTTATTGAACCGAAAGGTCTTTTCCCTCTGGACATTTCCGCTATAAAATCTCATGAAACTTTTGTTTGCATATGACACATATTTTGTTTTGCTCCTTCACAGATCATTGCAAAATTACCCTTTAACACATTTCAACAAACGAGTCTTATCATTAGTAATGGCACGATGACCACTTGATCATTGGCAAATACGTATGTACTGCATGCAATAGCACCACGCGTATTTTCATTTCCAAAATACGTATTTATTTGCGTTCCAAGAATTTTAAAGGTCAAGCAAATATAATTGAAAGCGTTAGCGTTGGACTATAAAGCGGAAATCTCGCTTACAGATTTTAATGATTCAAATAAAAATATGACAAACCGAAAGGACAAAGTCGAATTTTCATATTCTCCTTTCCAACTCACACACAGCTCTTACAGAGTTATTAAAAACAATATGAAGTGGCAAGTGCCGAGTTGAGTGCGTCATCATCACTACCCACAATTGGTCTGCATAAACAAGATTATATGAGCTTGAATATGTATGCAATAAGGAATTGAGCCATGCACCTAGACCAAAATTAATGGTTTTAGACACCTCACTTTACAGATATGTCAAGTTATTTATACCGTCTGACATTAACACAATGTTCCGATTCCCCACATCATTGGTGAATATGTATTACTATTTTAATATGAGCATTTTTTAGGAATACGAAGCTACTTCAGAGTTTCAGACTGAAAAACACGTTGCGTTGTTCCCATTTGCAGACTCATGCTGCTGTCAGTCGAATTCAAGGTCATACATAGTAGTCAAGCCTAGGATGATGATGATGACGATCTTCTAATGTGCTCTTCAATGCCCATTGTCAGGCATATAAATGCTTCATGGGTTATGTTATGTAATGTTACATAATCTGTGTGCCGTACTGTCAGCCGGTGAAAAGGAAAAGTTTGAACGACTAATAAGGGTATTAAATCTGGTTAAAAGACAGGAAATTTCAAATTGACACATGGTACTGTTCAAACCAAACTTTTCTAATAAAATACTGCAGTATTTTGAAAAAACTGCAAAAGGTCATTTTCGTTACATTAAAATCATGGCGTCTACAAACGGGTACGTAGATAATTTTGGTTGGTCAATTACTAAAACAGTTGATCAATTTAGACATCCTTTGCATCATGAAATCTATTTTTTTTTCATTCCAGAACCCAAAATTTTGATGACTACCCTTTTCTAAGACACTGTGACAAAGAAACTTCAGAACCAGTCTCGGGAAATGTACAGGGTAAGTCAGTTTAACATACTCCAGAAAATTTTCAATACCATAGATAGATCTTACCGTAGATCTTATTAGGAGGGCATACGAGAGATCTGCTGGCACCACTATGCACTCTGAAACAAAGAACTTTTTTTCTGAAAAATTTTCTGTAGGATCTATTCCGACATGGCTACAGGGAGAGCTCGTGAGAGTAGGACCCGGAATTCAGAAAATTGGGAACGATGAATACAGACATGTTTTTGATGGACTTGCAATCCTTCATAAATTCCAAATTTTGGATGGAAAGGTTAAAATCAATCGTAATTAATTTTTTTGCAGAAGAATAAGCAGACTAATGACATGGATCAATTAATTGTGTAGGCTTACTACCAAAGTCGTGCTTTGAGCAAACTTTATTTGGCAGGTATAGCTTTACTTAGGATACTAATCACTTTGGGTTTTTTGTTAATTAAATATAATATCGTCACATGATTTCTACAGATTAAAAGCGGACTTTAATGCCCTTACATCAACAATGTTGAAACGATCCAACAAATCAGAAAATGACGATGAGATGACCGACAACTGTTGTGTCAATGTTGCTTATTACGGTGACCAGCTATATGCAATGACGGAGACTAATTATGTCCGCCGAGTTGACCCAGCCACTTTGGACATTCTTGGAGAAAAAACTAAAATTGGCCAATACGTGGCAGTGAATTCTGCTACAGCGCATCCTCACGTCTTACCAGACGGAACTGTTATCAACGTTGGGAACAACTTCCGTCATGCCAAAGGACCACACTATTGTTTCATCAAGGTGCCACCATCATACAATAGTGAAGGTATACAATGACAATTCACAAACTTTTGCTGTAAATTTGGAAACTGCTTTAACCATTTCGGGTTTGATTTTGTCTTCAGAAACAAGTTTTGCAAATGCAAAATTAATCGCAGAAATCCCGGCAAGATGGAAGATGCATACGGCTTACTTCCACAGTTTTGGGATAACTGATTCTGGAAAACTGATATTCATTGAATACCCCTATTGTATTAACTTGATGGGACTCGTTGCAGGAAGTTTCATGGATCGCTCTTACAATGAATGGACAACTTGGTACAGTAAAGAGAAAGTTAGT